>APFE031506596.1:0-18852 GCA_000404065.3 Pinus taeda | reverse complement strand
AAAGAAGGTAGCTAGAAAGGTATAGTCCATCTGCTTTCTATTCAAATTTTTCTTTATCTATTACTGATGATGATCCCAAAACTGTAAAGGAAGAAGTAGATTCAGAGGATGGAAAACTCTAGAAAGAGGCCATGGTTGATGAAATGGCATCTTTGCACAAAAATGAGGCTTGGGATCTGGTGGAGTTACCGCCTGGAAGGAAAGTCATTAGTAGCAAATGGGTGTTCAAGAAGAAGACAAATGCAGAAGGAAAGGTGGAGAAATACAAAGCTTGGTTGGTAGCAAAAGGTTATTCCCAGGTGTCAGGAAGTGATTTCAGTGATATTTTTTCTCCTATTGCTAATGTAACTTCTATTAGATTACTTTTATATGTTGTTGCTGCTTTTGATTTTGAGGTAGAACAAATGGGTGTGAAGACAACATTTCTTCATGAGGATTTGGAAGAGAGATATACATGAAGCAACCTGATGGTTTTGCAGTGAAGGGTAAGAAAGAATTGGTATGCAAGTTAAAGAAGTCTTTGTATGGGTTAAAACATTCACCAAGGATTTGGTATCATAAATTTGATACATTTTATACGGGAACTTGGCTTCACCAAAAGCAAAGAAGATCACTATATGTATTTTAAATTAATTGGTGACCATGTTATTTATCTGGTCTTATATGTGGATGATATGTTGCTCGTTGGAAATGACAAAGAAATTATCCAGAATTTGAAGACCCAATTATCCTCCAAATTCAACATGAAAGATCTTGGTGCTGCAAAATATATTTTGGGCATGGAAATTAAAAGAGACTAGGAAAAGAGGAAGCTCTGGTTAAACCAGAGGAAGTATGTCGAGACAATACTGCAGAGATTTAATATGCAGGATAGTAAACCGGTGAAGGTTCCTATTCCTGTAGATGTAAAATTATTTGTTGAACAGTGTCTCAAGACACAAGAAGAGGAAGAGGACATGTCCCGTGTTCCATATGCAAGTGCAGTCAGTAGCCTGATGTATGTGATGGTTTGTACTAGACCATACATTACACATGCAGTGGGAGTATTGAGCATGTTTATGTAAAAACTAGGGAAGAAGTACTAGACATCCGTGAAGCGGGTTTTTAGGTATTTGCGTGGCACTATTGATTATGGTTTGTGCTACCAAGAAAGACTAGGATTGGATAGAGTGTTGTATATTCATGGCTTTGTTGATGCAGACTTGGTTGGAGATTTGGGTCATAGAAGATCTACAAGTGGGTATGTGTTTAACCTGTTTGGAGGTGCAGTCAGTTGGATGAGTAAGAAACAATCTGTAGTGGCACTATCAACCACAAAGGCAGAATACATGGTAGCCACTCATGTAAGAAAGGAAGAAGTTTGGTTGCAAAGATTGCATTCAAGTATGGGGTTAGTACAAGGAGCTATAAGGATAGACTGTGACAACCAAAGTGCAATTTTATTGGCAAAGAACCCTGCATGTCATTCAAAGACAAAGCACATTGATGTTTAGTATCACTTTGTGAGGGATATGATAGAAGACAAAAAGGTGTTGCTAGTAAAGGTGGACACTTTGAAGAATATTGCAGATGCATTGAAAAAATATATGAGCTCTGAGAAGTTCTCTTGGTGTAGAGAAATAGTGGGCATTGCAGGGCAGGATAAATTTTTAAGCTCTCTTGTGGCCCCTCGTGGAAAGAAAACAACAAGTGGTGGAATGTTGGGTTGTGTTATATTCTTTCCATGACTAGCCCACGTAGTTAACGGGGTGGGGGGGGTTAGAAGGTGGGCGGATACCCCCTCTTCATTGCACTGATTGCATAGTGGGAGGAGTCACAGGGGGTTTGAGGGGTGTATGTAACCCCACTCTATGGGGTTTGGGGTAGCACCCTAGAAAATTTTGGTTTTGGACCCTATATTAGGTTGGGCAGACCTACCTATGGTTTTGTGCATGTTTTTCGCACATGGTTTTGGACGCGATGGTTTTCAGTCCATGGTATTGGATGCTTCAGCATGTATAAATATGTATTATAAAATTGAAAGGGACATAATGAAAAATCAAGCTAGTAGTCCTGATTTTGGGATCTAGGGGAAAATCTCTATGTATATGTGTTTTATGTGTTATGTTCTTGCATTGTTCATTCTTTGTTTTTTAGAATTCATATGTAGGTAATTTCTTTATGGGGTTAAAACCTACACTAGTAAGACTTCCTACCTTGCCCCTGTCAAAAGATCCCTCCTTCCTTCATCCTCTCACTAGAAAAACATTCAAATTTATATGGTCGTATTCCCGATGAATTTTCCCTCTATCCTACTAGAAAATTATTAAAACTATACCTCTGATTTTAATACCTAGCCTAAAACCTAAGTGATTGAACATTTGGATAGAGAGAGCCCTCTATGAAACTAGAAGGGCTAGATTTTAGTTTCTAAGTGGTTTGTGGTTACCTTTGGGTTCCTCTCCTCAACTTGAAGGAGTTACGAAGTGCTAACATATTACATTATAGTAGTTGTGAGACTCCTCTTCATATTCATATTTGGAGGATGCCACAAAGATGTTATTGAGATACCTACATAGACTGAGATAGTGTTATGATAGAAGAGATATATCGATGCAAAGTGAATTGAGTGTTCCAAATAGGAAGAAAGCATTTAGGTTTTTCTTAAGTATGGGTCTTGCCTTAATTTCCTAAATGAGAAAGTAGCAAACTTCCATTACACTTTGTTCAATAGTGGCTGATCATATTGCAAGGGGTGTGGTTTTGAAATCTATCCATAGGATTTTCAGACTTGGTACCATAGAGCGATCGATGAGGCTCTAACACAAAGGGAGAAATGAGACTCTAGCATAAAAGGAGAACTGACGCTATGATAGTGACTTGATACAAAACTAAATCAATGAGGTTTAAATAGATGGGTAGATTGTAGACATTCTCACCAAGCTGGTGAAGTTCATATTATTATGAGAGCAACTTAGAGTGTAGGAGAATGTATCCACTAGGCATATGCCTTCCCTTGAATTTATGAATAGCCATGGACTTAGTGAAGGGGGATCTGTAGAGAAGCTCTCCCTTCCCAATAGGGAACACGTTTGATCAAGAACACTGAGATATGCTCAAGGTCCAAATATTTTGACTATCCATGGATTTGGTGAGGGGAGAAGAAAGCAATAGCTCCTAGGTGTGAGGGTACTCCATAAAGCCATGGATTTGGTTGAGTACATGCCCTAGTATGCATCCTACCTACAAGTCACCTTCATGTCATTATTGACCAAGGGCCATAGTGAGGTGGATAAGCTTGTTGAGATTGCCTCTCATCTTGGCCACATGGGAGAGGAGACTTAGGCATGTGTAATCTTTACCTAATGGAAAACGCACCTACCATGGACTTGGTTATGGTAAATTGATTTTCCTAAGTACTGGATGTAGGCATTCTACCAATTGATCAATGATGATTAATTTGGGATAGGGTTAGTCAATGGACATGGGGTTTGAATGATCTCTACCAAGGTAATTTATGATTTCCATGGACTTGGTTGTGTTACCATGTTGTTGTGTGGATGATTCTTCTTCTTCTATGGATCGATTCATCATTGTTCCACTAATATGAGGTCATGGAGCTCTACCTGGAGACCAGTAGGGTGTGTGTAATATTTACCAAGGTAATTTATGACAACCATGGACTTGGTTGTGGTAAATAGATCTCCCCTACTATTGCTTGTGGATTATTATTCTTCTATGAGATGATATGAGCTTCTCTTATGCCAAAACATGTATATCCAAATTGATAAACTTAGTGCAACTGGATATACCTCCCTAGCCAAGAGTGAGTGTTGAAATTTGGGTAACTTCAAGATGAATTTCCCAATTTAAATACAATTTCCCCAAGGAAAAACCAAATAACCCTAAGGAGAAACCATCTTTCCCAAAAAAATAGAATTCAAAATGGATAACAAATATTATTATTAATGTGTTTAGAACTCCTCTCATTAATAATCGATGTGACAAATTATTTGGGCAAACAATCGTCAAGGTATTTGGTAAATATATTTAAATATATTTAAGTGAAAATTAAATGGGTTTCTTCCTCAATTCGACCCCTAAAATAACCAACTCAACTTACCCAAAGATCATGTCACTTCGTGTAGATAAACAACTATAAATTGGCACCTATCCTCCTTCATTTGGCATTCGATTTTGACTTATCCATGGAAGGATTTAGAAGGTATAAGGCAAGTTCTAAGGAAACTCACATATATTTATGAGGCAACCCGCTTGGTTCTTCTAAGGAAGGTCTGTGGTAGCATAATAAAATCTTGTATCTATGCCAAGAAAATATCTACATCTATGACATCTCTTGGTATCTCTGTGGACATATTTAAGGAAGTTTGATGGCTAAAGAGAGGGATAGTTATGTGCAATTTTGGATGGTGTTTTGCAGGCCAAAATTTTAGCATCATGAAGGTAGGGTTGACAATCTATGGTACCCTTGTCTTGGAGGGCCGAGATACTAGGTAGGTAGTTGGAAGGTATGTTGAATTTCCTCAAGTGATAGAACAATAAATTGCATGGGAAGAAGTACGGGTTTTGTATATTTTTTAGGAATATTTGAGGCCCTAGCTAGGGATCACCTGTAGCTATTACATTTCCCTAACAAAGAGACAAAATCATATTTACAAGTGCATAAGATGTGGAGTTTACGAAAGTTGGTAGGTCATGCTTAAAAGGTATGTTGATGGTTTTCAAGTTGAAGACGTTTGATTTTGAACAATGCTTGGGGAAGCCTAAGATCAATGTGTAATGATTAAACAAGAGAGCCCTAGTTCTATACAATTGAGGAGGAAAAATATGTAGAAGCATGGGTTGTGGATCATGCCTTAGATTAGTTAATTTGTGGGATGTGTGAGGGAATATTGGTGTGCCTTAGTTTATTGAGTTGGAATCCTTTTCAATTATGTATGACAGTGACCTTATGACATTTGTAATAGTTATATATGGAAATGAAAGTGATGTATAATATGTCAGGTGATGTATGATATGAAAATGATGTATAATATGACAAGTGATGTATGGAATGATAATGATGTATGGTAGTATCCTTATGATAGTGTGACATATGGAAATGATAATTGACAATAATACGATGAAAATGACATGTGTTCCTATGGAAAATTATCATATACTATTTAATACAGGTTCATATGTTGCTTGTGACACCGATATGGAGACCTAACAGAGTTCTTATGGAGAGCTTGATTGATAAGCTTGTTTGCTACGATCTTATGAGGATCTTGCATGATATGGGGTTGGCCCTAGGAGGCCTAATGTGTAGGGGTGATTTTAGGGGTGAATGTTCGCCCTTTGGCGAAATTAAGGGGTTTTAAAGTTTTAGTGGGCGAATATTTTGTATCATAGTACATTTTTACAAATCACCTCAAATAGCCCACCTTATTTTAAGGGAGAGGGTAAAAAAGGTAAATTTAGCCCTTGAAATTAGGAGTTACAACCTTCCATTCGCCCATTTTCAAGAATAGGTTTTATTTAAGTGAATCCATTCGCCCATTTTCAAGAATAGGTTTTATTTAAGTGAATCCTATGGGCCAAAGGCCCAAATACCATATTTATAAAAGAGGTATGGTAAATTAATAAAAATATAAATAAATGAGAGGTATGGTAAATAAATAAATCATTTTTTATATTTACTCCATAAGTCCCTTATATACATGCAAGGGTGTAAACAAATAAAATATAAGTAAAGTGGAGGTATGGTAAATAAATAAAACGTCTTTTTATACTTACTCAAAGTTATGGTAAATAAATGAAAATATAAATAAACTAGAGGCATGGTAAATAAATAAAACCTCTTTTTATATTTAGTCCATAACCCTCGTTCTATTTATGAAGGCTCGAGAAAGAGGTTTTATTTAAGTGAATCATATGCGCCAAATACCATATTTGTAAAAGAGGTATGGTAAATTAATAAAAATATAAATAAGCAAGAGGTATGGTAAACAAATAAAACATTTTTTTTTTATATTTACTCCATAAGTCACCTTGTATTTATGAATGGTATGGTAAATGAATAAAAATATAAATACATGAGAGGTATGGTAAACAAATAAAACATATATTTTTTTTAATATATTAATACCATGCAAAAAAACATTATTAACCCTAATATTAGTATTAATAAAAATAAAAATGGCACATGGTATTGACCCATGGTATTCACCTGTAATGTAGCCTATTTAAATGGGGGAATTAAACCAACATAGATCCATTTTACTCGGATCTACTAACCCCCGAGAGGTATCAAATATCATGATATGCAAACTAGCATAGAGTGAAAAAATATTTGATCCCTCTTGGGGCTTGGTGGATCAATAGTAAAAATGGATGTTGTAATTTAATGTATGTTAAACATTTTAGCTTGGTTAAAATAAAAAATAAATAAAATTCAACTATTAATTTTATTAATTTTTTTAAATTACTAATAGTAATTTTTAAGCTCCAGGTTTATGATAACCATGGTATCATGTGAGCATAGACTATTTAAAGGGGAACTTCTATCTTAGATCCATCTTAATTCTGGGTCTACCAAGTGCTCAAAGGGATAAATATATTTCATTCCCCATAGAGTGGTAGATGTGGAGTTAAGATGGATATAGGTTGGTTTTTATGATAATGAAGATATTAAATAGACTTAGGAAATTATATTGTAAAAACATCTTAAGGTGAATGGTTAAAGCATAGACATCTTCTGTTTTAAACTGAAACAAATCCAGGGTTAAAAGGAATGGATTGATTGCACTAGTCATCCTTCTATAACTTTCTAACATATGTTGGAGTAAACAGATTGTAATTTGGGTAATTTTTCTAATTGCAAACGGGAACATACTTTTGTATTGGCAGGGTGGTTACGAGGTCCCTAGAAGTGGAGTAAATAGATTGTAATTTGGGTAATTTTTCTAATTGCAAACAGGAACATACTTGTGTATTGGCAGGGTGGTTACGAGGTCCCTAGAAGTGATGAATTTGAATTTTTCTTGGTTTTATATATAGTATTAGGTTTTTTTTCATGCTTTCTGTGAATGGCACGGGTGAATTTTATCTTACACCCACAAGATTATTGATATGTAATTTCAGTAATTTTGATTTCAAAAGATATTTCAAAGAAAAGCAATGATTTCATTTGTGTATTCAATAAACACAAGATTTGTGATTATTGTGTAGTAATGGAATATTCGCTGTGCCCCTGGTGAGTGGAGTTCGACCATAATAATAATATCCGTATCCATATTATAAGTGATTAAATTACTTGATAAAATCGCTTTCCATTTTTCCTATATACCATGGAGATTCGCCCATTTATTATACATGTAAATTTAGGGGGGGTTCTTAAAATTTTCCCTGCTAATGTGTTTGATGATGGAAACTTATGTCTCATAGTAATCGTAATTTGTATCTCAGTTGAACATTTGATGAATATCTAATAGAAGAAGAAGAATTGATTATGGGTTTTTCCCCCTTGTGGGGTTTTCCCTTGGTCTGTGACCAAAATCCTAGTGTCTCTATTGTGTATGCTTTTCTTATAATGTTCCTTATTGTTTCATCACATTGGTGATATTGATGTTCTCTTTATATAATTGTTTATGATGATATGTGGTGAATGTAATGTTGAAAAATGTTTAAAAATGCAATTATCTAAAGCAGGAAACTATCTACATCTAAAATTATCAAGAACCCAAGATGTTTGTAAGAATTTGTCAAAAGAAAACTCACAAACCCATAATGGAATACTTACTATCAATGAAAAATCAGATGTTTTCATTAATAATGGAATTAATTACAATTTAACAGTAGAAATTGAAGGACAAAACCAAAAGCAAAATGTGCATCCAAACAGTTAGGGAAATTGTTTAGATTCTAAAATTGCAGGGTGAAGGTTGTTGGATGTAGTTGCCTCAACGAGCCATGTAGTATATGTGTTGAATTATTTTTTTAGGGGGAAGTTTCTTTTGTTGTCATGTTGTTTTAAATATATGAACGTAATATTATTATTTTTTATATCCTTAAAAACATTATATAAAATAAACAAAATTATTTATGTTTAAACATGAAAAGCCTTCATCCTTTAAATCCCACTAAGGGATAAGGACTTGCATACATTTTTGCTAGGTATAACCACTACTAAGTTTATGCATATCTAATTTTACTCTTACATGTTAAAGCGTTGAAGAAAACATAAATAATGGTAGCTAGTAACTCGCAATAGGTATATTTATTTCCATCTTGTTCCTCTTCATTGTTATGCAAATACTTTCTTAAATTATGGTGGGCATTAAGGATTTAATTTTAGGTGGTTTCCCTATGAAGATTAACAATGAAAAAACTTTATGTAAGTATTTAAAAATCATGGAATAAATATTCCAGCTACATCCAAAAATTATGGCAAAAACATTTGAGGCAGTTATCACATGGAACAAAGGCTACAATAATACCTTCACAATTATGGTCCAATCAAATGTTTGAAAATTAAATATTTGTTTTTCAAAGATAAATATTATAACTTGCATTTGTCAATGCTAAACTAATAGTGTTCAACAAACAAATTGATTGCTAGAGTGTTGCCTTAGCAGAGACTAATAATTTATATTCTGATACTAACAATAATTTTTCTATAGCCTATAAATTCATTTAAAAAAATCGTATATTTCACTAAAAGAATTAACTTCTTTTATATAAAAAAAAAATTACTAAATTCTTATTTATTAATGTATATTCTCAAATTTCACCGTAAAAAAACATTTTGCTCATGTAAAATGAAACAATAAAATTGATATACATTAGTAATTTCTCTACCTAATTTTCTTGTTTTACTTAGAATTAACAAATGTGTTAGACCTACTCATGAATATGTACATTTATTTCTGAAAAATGAAGATTTATTTATCGACGGTGTTTAAATAATATAAGCTCTAACTTTATGTTGACAATTAATGTCCACTAAGACTGAAATGGTTTATTGGACGTTTATAAGGTAAGAGATTATTCAAAATTCTTTAACATTTTATTTCTATGCTAAAAATTATTAAGATAAACATTCTAATATCACCTTAGTTTTATTGAATTAAAAGGTCAAGAAGGTTGGTAGTGTGACAAATATTTTGAAAATTAGATCGAATATAATCGTAAGTTGGAAAATCTAAGAGAACACGTTTTTCAAATTCAACCCTCTTAGTGTCACAAAGGTGACAATCTCTTTCTTCCAATAGTGCTTTGGGAATTTGCCAATGTCCATTTTCACTATGAATCTCATTAGAATTTGTTCTTATTTTATTAATGTTCATTTTCTTCTTTACATTAGTCAAAAGAGAGATTTTTTTTTTTTGAGATTGGGGTAGATCACCTCCTTATAATATCTTATATTCTTGTTCCCTTCTAACTCTTTATCTTATATTCCTTTATGGGCTTAAAAAACATTTTCTGTTTCTCAAAATACCTTGCTGCCCAAGGGGCTTGGAAGCTCATTCAGGGAGAAGGCTTGTGGGCAAATGTCACACAACAAAAATATATTAGTTCATTATCCACATTAAAGTGTATCGTATCCACCGCCAAATCTACAAAATATGGATCAATCATGTTATCAATTGATCATGTAACCTAGATTACTAGATGGATCGAAGTACACCATATAAAGCCAATTGTACCATAGTAAAATTGGTTTCACTGTGAGAAATTACTTAATAAACCACCTTTGTTAAATAATTTATAGTTAAACCCATGAAGAATAATGAAATAAATCACTATTTATTTGATTTTCTTCTAGGAATAAGTAATTAAACTATTGTTTTATTATTATTTCTTGTCAAATTTGACCCAGTCATGAAAAATAAACAGATAAATCATTATTTATCTTATTTTTCTCCAAAAATAATTAATTAATCACTAATTAATTATTATTCTTTGTTAAATTTGACTAAACCCCTAGGAATAATTAAATAAATCCTTATTTGTTTATTATTCCTTAACTAATTCCTTGAGATGATAAATAAATCATTATTATTATTATTTCTAAATAAAAGTTTAAATACGTTTTCCCTCCTAAACAAATATAATAAAATATTCCAAGTGGTTATTCTAAGAATGGGATTAATAATATTTTATTATTGGTCTTTATCGAGGATAACTCAATATTTTGCTATAAATAGAAGGGTTTTCCATTCATTATTCACTTTTGATTATTTTCATTGTTGCACTCACTATTGTAACTCTGATTATTTTCATTGTCGCACACCATATTTTTGTTGGGTTTATGCATTATAGAGGAAGGAGACTCTACACAAGTTGAAGATGTTTGACATAGAAGGGGACTGGTAACATTTATATGTTCCCTTCATAGGTGTTATAATAAAATTATTCTTTAGATACCTGGTTTCCATTGGATGATTGGATTTATTACTCTTTCCTTTTTGTTTAACTATGATTGTGGCATAGATCCAGACTTTGGAAGGTTTTGTTTCTATCAGTTGTTGTAGATCTACAATGTTTAGCAGTCATTTGTATTGTTAAGATTTTCATCCACAATATTAAGTGGGTTATTTTCGTACATCATTGAGAAGAAAACACTACAATAAAATTGGTGACTCCACTAGGTTTTTATACTTCAGATCCAAAAACCTGGGTGACCTTTGGTTTTTAGCTTATGGTTTCTTATTTTTTCTGACTTCTGCAAGCTTTCTGGTCATTTCCGCAGGTCACAGAAACCAACCGCGACAAAGGCAACACTTTTTTCTGAGATTTGCTGATCGGGATCCACATAGTAGAAATCATAGTTTTTAGCCCAAAAAGTGCGATTCTTGCAAATAAACAGGTTAGTACCTACGATTTCTGGCTTTTAGAGTTTTTCTCAGATCTGTTTCTGGGTTTTGTAGAGAGATGTATGTTGGGTGTCTAACCTCTGTCTTATCCTGCTTAAGCCTTGATCCACCTTGTTTTACTCACTGAAGTCGAATTTAGCCTGCCCTAGGGCTTCTAGTACACTTCCACCTTTCTAGGAGGATTTTAGCTAAGTGAGTAGTCTGAGTTTCTGCAACGCTTTCAGCAACATTTTCCATATCTATACCTTTCTATTTTAGATTTGTTAAGATAGGTTGTTACCATCCATAGTGTCACATTTCCACTTGTTTGGTCATTTGCTTGTAAATTTCTCTTGGATGGTCAAATCATCAGTAAAACTTGTTCCTGATTTTCATACACCTTCCCCTATCCTTAATTTACCTTATTAAACTCTTCCCAGCATTGAGATCCCCCAAATTCCTCATTTTCCACAAACCCTAGTTTCTTGCTACAACTTGACAATTTTCTAGGTTGGGCCTGTGTTTTGCCCTTTTGGACCACTTCCCCTTACTCAATATTTGAAATTCCACTTTTCCCTACTTCCTAACATCCTTCCATACTTCCAAAAATTTTCTCAAGAATTTAGAAGCCCCTTATCCCTTTCATTTCACTTCATTTCGACAAATCCCCTGTTTCACACATCGAGATAGGTTTTACTCCAATGATGTTTCTGAGTAAGAAAATATGAATTTTGGAAAAATGAGAGAGGTTTTTTCCACAATAGGCCAAGGAAGAAAAAAATCCTTCACGTTTCACACAAGTGTCATGGTTTTAGAGAAATGTCAAAAATACAGTTGCCTCGGGAGAATCGATGCACCTTTGGAGCGACCTTGGGAAAATCAAGCTTTCTCCTAGCTTGGTCAGCCAAATGACCTTCTTAATGAGTCCAATGATAACTAGACACAAATATCTTTCCAATGAGCTATCATGAGCTCAATTTGGAGTTGAGGAATACCTACAAACGTTGACTGCAACAACACTCTACCTTTAGGTAGCCTCATTTGGCACATTTTGACCAGTCTTGGGAGATTTGATTTTTGACAGGAAAATAAACTCAAAATTGAAACATTCTAGTTGGGTTGGAACTTAGACTCAATAACCTTTCGAACAAGATATCCCACACCCAATTTGGACACCGGGAAGGCCTCCAAAAGTCTCATGCAAAAAGCACTACACGTTGGGTTTGGGGCGCGACGCATTGGGTCACCGGCGCGGTGCATAGAGTTGGCGTGGCTCATTGGGTTGCCCTCCACAGTGCAAAAAATACACTGGCGCGGTGCATAGAGTAGGCACGGTGTGTTGGGTTTGAGGCATGGTGCATAGAGCTGCCAAGCTCGATTTTCTCAAAAACTCTCTCAAATTGCCAAAATCACTCAACTCTTCTAGTGTGCAAGTAAGTCAAGATCTTTTCCTTGCTAGTAAAGAAGTTTTTCTTAAAGTTTATGGTGGTTGTGTAAAAGAAACTTCAAACCCTAATACCTTAAAATTTCTTAAAAGCCATTGCCTAGGGTTTGTACTTATCATTTGCTGCCAAGTCTATTCTGCCACCCCCTCACTTTTCCACTCTTTCATTCATTTTCTCACCTTATTCACCCATTCCCCAACTCCCATATTCAGTCATCCCTATCCCCAATCCCGATTTTCCCAAATACTAACTACAAATCCCCAAACCCTAATTGCCATCCCAAACTCTAAATATCATCCCCTAAACCCTTTCATTCCCTAAAACCCTACAACTAGCATCAAACCCTCCCCTCATCAGTCCCACTCATCCATGGCACTCAAAAACATGAAGGCAAAACCGCCAAGCTGCCCAAAGAAGGAGGGTGGAGCTCACTTCACTTGAGCAAGAGATCAATGCTGATTAGGAATCTTGGCTTGAAAGAGCCAATATCCACTTAGAGAGGTTATTGGAGAAGGCCAACAAGGAGAAGACATTGTTGAGGCACATGGCCTGCCATTACTTGGCGAAAAACAAAAGTTGCAAGGCAAGAATCAGGAGCTTGAAAGCAAAATTGAAGAGGGCATCGAGGAGGTGAAAGGAGCATGATAGACTTCAGATATTGGCTGAGGCTTCCTTGGCCCAACACAATGCTTTATGGAGAAGACTCAACCCAAATTTCAAAAAAATTGGAGCACTTTTTGCATTTTTGAAAATTTTGGCACAAAATACAGAGTTTTCTACCCTATGCGGTGCGCCACCCAGCGCTCGCTTTTGATGGAGGCATCATTTTGAGAAAAATTCAACATATTTGGATTTTTCATGAAAAAATATGCATGCTCACAAATGGCCAAGAAATTTGGGCAGGTTTTGAGCCCTCAAAAAGGTAAAAAACACTCAAAAAATGACCTTATGCCCCTATTTTGACGCACAGAAAGCAGTGTTGGGAGAACTGAGTTTTGGAGGGGCAAATGGAGGCCAAATTGAAAAATTCCACTTGGGTTGGAACGTAGATAGGTAGAAATTTCCAAACAGTACACTTGGAGCTAATTTTGATATCAGGAAGGCCTTCAAAAGTGGGTCCAAACAGGCGCTACACATAGAGAATTAGGCACGGTGCATAGAGGAAAAATTGCCAGTTTGACCAAGTATTGCTCTGTTTTTCACCTAGCTTTGGCCAGTTTGACTTTTTCACTTTATTAATGGAAAATTTGTGATGTAATTTAATGTAAAATTATGGATCTTGATGTAATTACGCCATAAGGCGTTTCCTTCTGAAATCAACTCTCCTCCCTGCTTACCTGTCCTACTGTAAGCCACACGATTATATGTTAGACGATTGCAGCAATTTCAGCCATTGATTCAAAAGAATACCAAAATTCAAAAGAATACCAAAAGATTTGGGCGTTTCACCGTTTCATTTGACATAGGGTCGAATAGTTCATATGCGGCAGAAGCATAAACACATTACCTATCTTTTACAGTCGTTCGTTTGGACTATCCCTCTGTCAATGAAGATGAGATCTCTGCAACCCTAGGTTGTGGCTTCTTCTGCAACCCCCACCGTGTGTTTCAACTATCGCCCTCCTGTTGCAGAACGGCTATGGTTGTGCCAGGGTATCATGGCTTGCATTAGCGGGGTTTTTGTTTACGCTAGGCCTTGCCTTGCCTCGAGGTGAATGATTTTGCTTGCCCTTAATTTAAATGTCCGCTATACATTACCAGTCCAACATTTTTACGTTCTACAGAAGAATGTTTGGAGGTCTTGCTGCAAATGAACTATTATTAGCTAAAAATTCCACTCTAGAGATAGATTCAAATTCAATGAATATAGGATCTCTTCTAACAGAGGCTTTTGAATGCTCTAAATCTATTTTTCTCCGCAGAGATACTGTTCTGGCTATGCTTTCAAAATTCCAAATACTTATCCAGGCGGGTTGGAAGGCGTACAGAGATCAAAACAGTCTAGGAAAATGACAGATATTCCACATGGATTCATATAGATTCTCAATATAAAATAAAAACCCTTATTACTGATTTGGGTTTCTCCGTAGAACCTTCTTACCAGTAACCGATTTCAGTGAAATCCCAAAATAGATCAGGGTGAAGATCCGGATTGTAAGGGCTCATAGCCATCAGCTGCACCACCGTGTAAGGCACTTGCTGCTGCTCTGTCCATCGATCTCTCCCTCATGATTCAAATATAACTATAAGAATCAAGTGGGCTATGACAAAAGAAGGGTAAGTATCTGGAATCTTCTGAGTTGGTGTGAACAGGGGAAAATGTCTGTATTGTGTATGAGTATGTGGAGGGTACAAGCCTGAGAGAAGCCCTTAGCGGTAGAAGAATGCTATATTCATGGCTTTCCAGGATGCATACCGCTCTTGATGTGTCTTTTCGTCATTATGCACGTTTGGGTTGCCTTCACAAATACATGAAATCCAGCAGTGTGATCGTTGCGGATCCTTGTTTCAGGGCAATGACTGGGCAGATTGAGATCGTGGATCGATCCTCGGCTCAATGATTCTTTCCCGGTTGATGGTGCTAAGAAAGTTTCACGACTTGCAGTGATGTGTTTGGATGCAAATCCTAGCGGTAGACTTGTTATGACGCATGCAGCTGGCAAGATATCTAAAATTTTCCTGATATCCAAGAATTGGTCGGAAAAATAAATGCAAATAAAACCATGCTTACTAGCACATTTGGGGACAGATAGTGCATAAAACAATTTTTTTCTTCATATCCCGGGGCTTGCATATCTATGCTCAGTGCAAGTTCCATTCATCTCATCTGGAGAATCTCTGTATTATTAGCACATTTGGCGCCAGAGAGTGCAAAAGGCCATTTTTTCTTCATATTCTGGGGATTGCATATGCTTCATATGCTTCATTCTTCCTGTCTGGAGAATCTCTGTGTTACTTCTATTCATTTTTATTATAAGACGAACAGCCACATTAGCTTTCCACAGTGCTACAGATCTCAACACAATAACTACCTGTGATGTCATTTTGGAAAAGTTCTCAACACAATCGATACCTGTGATGTCATTTTAGAGAAGTTCCTTTTATGTTAGCTATTGTGATTTATGCATGTCGATTTCTGTTGTAGTTTTTTTGCTTCCATTTCAGGATATTTTGAAAATCAATCATCCAAATAAAGATGATTAAGAAACATAAATAATAAATTATTCACATTGCTTATGTTTAACAAAATGATTATAAAAGAATGTTACTATATATAATTCATCTGAATTACAATCTATAATTTTCCGACGCATCAGGCAGAGCATTGCAGTAAAGGATGGACGTAGTAGATGGCAAAATTGATTTATCTATAGTTATCAAACAGGATAAAGTCTTAACACAAACAGGAGTCTGCCTTCTAAATTAATACCTGTACCTAAAATTTGACAAATACTTTGTTATCAAACAGGATAAAATCTTAACACAAACAGGTGTATGCCTTTTAAATTAATACCTATACCTAAAATTTGACAAATACTTTGTTATCAAACTTAGCAGATGAAGAGGCTAAGAATATAACTTATTACATGCAAATCACAGGAATTGCATTCCAGAATTTTAGAACATATTAACTCTTCTCTTTGATAGGTTCTTCAAGAGTCTTTGATGTAGTTCTAGATGTAACTCATTGAGTTGGAGACATTGGAATATCCCGTGGTGAAAGTCGTCGATTTCCATTGGAAAGGCCTTTTGGAACTGGTTACAAATACATTTAATGTGAGCAATAGTAATTACGCAGTAAGGCGTTTCCCTCTGAAATCAACTCTCCTCCCTGCTTACCTGTCCTGCTGTAAGCCACACGATTATATGTTAGACTATTGCAGCAATTTCAGCCGTTGATTCAAAAGAATACCAAACGATTTGGGTGTTTCACCGTTTCATTTGACATCGGGTCGAATAGTTCATATGCGGCAAAAGCATAAACACATTACCTATTTTTTACAGTCGTTCGTTTGGACTATCCCTCTGTCAATGAAGATGAGATCTCTGCAACCCTACGTTGTGGCTTCTTGTGCAAACCCCACCATGTGTTTCAACTGTCACCCTCCTGTTGCAGAACGGCTATGGTTGTGCCAGGGTATCATGGCTTGCATTAGCGAGGTTTTTGTTTGTGCTAGGCCTTGCCTTGCCTCGAGGTGAATGATTTTGCTTGCCCTTAATTTAAATGTCCGCTATACATTACCAGTGCGATGATTTCCCTTAAAGACAAGGGAGGTGCTCATATTGTCCCCATTTACCGGGGAGGTGCTCATGTCGTCCCCATTCACCGGGTATTTATAGATTTTGTCTTCTAGTTAGTAGTTTGTCCCTATGGTTCTACAGGGTTCTGACCTTTTTTCCATTTTTCATCCTCAAGGCTTGACTAGAGGTTTTCCCAAATGTTGGCTCGGAGCTCTCATGACCAACATTCTAACCCACATGGTCGAACGTAAGTTTCTCCCTACAGTTTCGGTTCATTTCTTTTATGGGTTCGTGTACTTATTAATATGGTCACGTTTTCGTGTTGGGTTCTTTTGTCCAGGTTCAATGGACCAGATGAGTTTTCAGCTCTACCACTCCTTCACAAGTATTACTTAAGTTTCTCCCTACAGTTTCGGTTCATTTCTTTTATGGGTTCGTGTACTTATTAATATGGTCACATTTTCGTGTTGGGTTCTTTTGTGCAGGTTCAATGGACCAGATGAGTTTTCAGCTCTACCACTCCTTCACAAGTATTACCCCTTTTCGGAATCCTTTCATGATGATTTGATTGTGGTTGCCTTTTATTTCCTACTTCTAATGCCTCTTATGGTTCTTGTTACAGGTAGCTCCACGTGGTTCCTCTCTAGCCGCGCACTTGGAGTTCTCATAGCATGACGAATACTAACTCGGACACATTGTTTTTCCAGATCGGTTCTTTTGCACATTCCTCTCCTTCCACGACTGCCTTTCCTCAATGGTTAGATTGGGAAACCTCCAGCAATTCTTAGACTCCTTTTATAATTTTCCTTTCTGGAAGTTGTTAGTTGTTAATTTTGGTGGCCACTACTAATGAGGTTTTGTAATTTAAGATTGAAGAGACTAACGCTCTTGGTACGTTTCATTGCATGTAGCACACTTAAGATCCTACCAACTATGGAATCTCGGTTCCATGTTCACATTTCCTCTTTTCCTTCTGTAATGTTTTGATTGTTACAATTTATATAAATTTTCTCTGAAACAGTCTCCCTAATGGAGTTATTCTGTGTAATGTTTAATTGTTCTTATGCGTACAATGTGTAATTATGAATTCATGTGGGTGTACCTGTTATGTTGCACTAGTGATTTGGTGATATTTCCTTTGCGAATTGTTGTCCATCTTACTAGAAATATGGATGCATTTTGTTTTCATGTATACGCTATGAATTGAATATTAGATACATATGGGCGCATTAAACATATAATATACTTGATTCTTGTATGGGTTAACCACACAGGTATGTGCTCTTATTGATCTCGTTGAGTGATAGAAAGAATATATCTTTACTTTCGAATTTGTTTGTCTTAAGTAGACATTAGCTTCTGCATATCTCTTGTCAAATTAGAGCTAGGATTATATGTTAGGTTCAGACTGGTTTTCTGAAGTGAATTTTCGTATTTGGTTATCTGGAAAGATGGGATTTGAACAACATAGTCTTCACTTGTAATTCTTTTTTATTAATTTCATTTATGGGTATGCAAGCAAGTTTATAGTTAATTCTCTTAATTACGCCTTACGGTGTTTTTACGCCGTAAGGCGTTTCTCTCTGAAATCACCTCTCCTCTCTGCCTACCTGTCATCTTGTAAGCCACACGATTATATGTTAGATGATTGCAACAATTTCAGCCGTTGATTCAAAGGGGTTGCCCAAACGGTTTGGGCGTTTCATTTGGCATTGGGTCGAATAGTTTCATATGCGGCAGAACAATGCGGCAAAAGCATAAACACATTACCTATCTTTTACAGGGCCTTAAGAGTTTCATCAGCACCACTTACGGTAAACGCACCGCCCTCTTCCAGGGTCAAGACCTTGACGACACCGTCCTCTGCCAACAACGGATAGCGCCTCGATCGAACCTCTAAACCCGCAGGTTTATCGCTCAAATCAAGAGTAACGCCCAATATTTTGGTGAATTCTTGATTTCCAATGGCCAGCAGGAGGATCCTATCACCTACATTCAGATTCTGACCCCAGGCCCTCATAACAAAAGCATCGTTTACATAAATGCAGGCAATTGTGTCAACCCCTTTGGCCTTCAGCGCATCGGCTTTCTCCACAAATCCGGGCAGATGTTTTTGAGAGCAAGTGGGTGTGAAGGCACCGGGAATGGCCAACAAAACCAATTTCTGCCCCTTGGTTAACTCTGAGACTTTTATTGTTTGAATCTCGCCCTCTTTGTCAAAATATGCCAGAGTAGCCTCTGGCAGCTTGTCCCCCACTGAAATAGTTGCTCTGATTGACTGTAAAGTTGTTGATGACCGAACAAATGTTGATTTGACAGGATTTATT
>APFE031506589.1:77306-100075 GCA_000404065.3 Pinus taeda | reverse complement strand
GGAAATGACTGATTGAGAAAGGTGATGGGAGAGTTTTAAATGCAACTAATATACCAAATATGCCACCTTACGTGAAATAATTCTTTAGAAAAGCACGCATCTTCATTTCATTAAATAACTGACAACTAATCCATTTACTATCATTAAAAGCGCATGATTTGGGGTCAGATTATGGTAAGTGGATTTTCTTTGAATGGCGTGCCCGAAGGATTCGCGATTAAATGATTCATGATTTGCTTACGTTACATTGAAGATCGTGCCATCGCAAGGCGCGCTAATCGCAAATCGCCAGATCGCAGATTGTGCCATCGAGGCGATCGCAATATCGCATGTCGCAACATCGCGGGTCGCAGGAGTTTGATGTTTGTTAAGTATTGCCATTTTATTTCTGCGATGTGCGATCTTGCGATCGGTGTTATCGCAGATCGGCAGATTTTGAGGTTTTTCTTATGAACATTACTTACTGTGATGCGACGTTAGGCTTAACGTGGGGGGGCCTTGCGCATTAATGCAATTTTTAAAAGACCTTTATCTTATCGTAGACTTAGGTTAAAAATATTCGAAAGACCGTTCTAAGCCTACGATAGTAGCTTTATTTTGAAGAAGGAAAATTCGATTTTTCTCAAAATTAAACTAGGTGTCCCCATTCATTTAGCATTTTGGACAAATAATTAAATGAAAAAAAGGGGGGGTTGTTGCTGGCCACAACAGGGGCCTATTGGGAGCGAGATCCCCAAGGGGCGTTTTGGGGCTAAAAGCCCAAGTTTAAGTCAATTTTTGTAATATTATTATAAAGACTCTGCAATTTGTGGTCGTGGAGTGCGAAGGTGTTATGTGTCATAAAGGGTAGTCTGACCTTGGTTTTGTAAAAGTAAAGTCAGCTGTAAGAGAACTACCCATGGTCTGCGGACCATGGGATTGTATAAGAAGAGCTAATATCTAAGCAATTGGAAGAGATGGAAAATGATGGATGATGTAAGAGAGTCATAGATTTAGAGCAAGAAGTCTAAGTCTTGGGTTGTTGTGTAGGTAGAGGCTCTGCAGTTAAGTGTATAGAGGCCTAGGGTAGAAGTCTGCAGCTGAGTGCGTGGACCCCTGCAGCTATGTGCGTAGGGCGAACAGAGTTTGTAACCACTTGGAAGATATTAATAAAGAGATATATTCTACAATTTATGTGCCTTTGTTCTATTGATGCATCTTGATATGTTGTGTGAATTGTCTTTATTATTCTTATATGGTGTGTAAATGAATGCAATTACATTGAATAACTGAATGCATATACGAATAGTTGTTTACACAGGTATAACTATAATTGTTTGATAATATAAGCAAGGCACTTATATTACTTGGGGAATTTGTATGGCACGTTGCGGTAGCAGTGCGAAAGTACCTAAGCAGCAGGCTCAGGCTGTGTGAAGGATGATCATATCCTTTCGCGGAGGTATTGAAGAATGGAACTCAGGGTTTGTCTTGCAAGCCCTAGAGTGAAGCAACCTGCATGAAGGTAGGGATAGAGGGATTTAAACGACATCAGGACCATCTTAGGGTACAAAAACTTGGTTTGAGCATCCCCCCATACTACTTCGAGTGAAACTTCAGTCCGCATTCCACAAGCTGATGTCGAAAGGGCCAGTAGTGTAGGGATTTGTTTGCCTAATTAATGTTGAACCTAGGTGAGGCCCACTCAAGCCAACATAGTCCTTAACATATTTTTTATGTGATCTCAAATTGGTGAAAGACAAGGAACATAACACATCATAAGCATTAGAAATTAATTACTAGAGAAACAAAACACATAAAATATTGTGAAATCACAAACACATAAAAGTATAAAATAATAGAGACAAAGATATACGTGGTTCACCTAATTTGGGCTATGTCCATGGAGAAACATCCAGACCTTCCTCTTATATTATCTAAAAAAATGAAGAGATACAACCTACAACAAGTTTGCTATAATTTCCTCTTCACTCTCACAAAGTCTCCCCTCTCTTTCTCACACAGAATAATAATACATAGTCGCAATATCGTTCCCTCATATAAACTGACGGTTTCCTTCTAGGGAATAAAACCTTATATTAACATAACTTCTACTATAATATCTTTCACCTAATGAACGGGCTAGATTGACTACAAAATTACAATATTTTACAAGGCAAATTTGCATCTATTTTTTCTTTGAGGTCATTGTGCTCAAACCCCCACCGAGGAGGGTGAGGGGTGGGGCTCATAAAATCTCTACCCCCCCTGGACCCCCTAATAAAAATCCTACAGGTAGCGTTACTGCCCTGTTAGGAACTGGGGTCCAATGCAGCTAAAACGAGACCTTTGCATCAAGAAGAGAATCAGGCTCCACATCCAATAATAAGGTGTTCTCAAATTCATCAAGACCAGTTCAATGAGTTGTTTATCTTTCTTTCGAAAATTCTTCCCACATTCACGTAGCTTAAACAATATCTATTTAACATGAGCTAGATAGTCCTCAATCATTTCAAATGAATGGGGATAAAGAGAGATCAACACTTTCTCTAACCGTATGACATGACTTTTGTCAATTTTGTTGAACAATTACTTCAACTTCTTCCAAATATCATGAGGGTAGTTTCTCAAACTCATATAAAAATGAATATCTAAAGAAATATAAGCTATAATGACCCTAATTTTCTCATCTTTCTTTCCATCAATGACAAATTTTATCTAGTTATCCTTTGAATTTGGAATAACGGTCTTGGTATACTACTAGAACCCATCACTTTTCAATAGGATTTTGATATCTAGTTCCCTAACAACATAATTTATCCATACAAAATGACATGATTAATATTGGAATCAATCTTCAAATTTATAATAGATTTGATCTAACCTAAATTAGGTTCGAGTCAACAAATCGATCAGCCTAGAGTAAATCACTGCAAGATTAGGCTTAACATGATTTGAAGAAGACAAGGCTAGCTCAAAACCAATAGCTCTTATACCATGTTGGGGATTGAGGGAACATAAAAAAAATAATAATAATAAAATAGGAATCTAAATAATTGAACATAAGAATAATTATGCTCCACAACACATTATGATTAGAACATCACAATGCATTATTCAAATAAAAATCATACATTTTCATTGATGTGTTTGGTACAGACATGTTCGTTCCATAGGATCCTTTTTTTTATAGTGTCCAAATATAACCAACTTCCTTGACTTGTGGAAAATATAGTCCACAAATGGACATTGCAGTTTCAACCATTTCCATGAAATCCATGTTGTTTTAGCGCCTACTTGACTATTCTAGTTGACCCAATTCTTGTTAGATAGTCAACTACCTAAGTCATATTGACTATCTATTCAATTCCTTTGACCACTCAGTCAAATCCTTCTTTAGTATACCACTTGACCAACACATTGACCACTTAGTCAACTACTTTACTAACTGACTACTCAACTGATTGCCTTCTATTAGTCGATCCTTCAGCTAACTATCTCTAAAATATCGAAAGGTGTGACGAACCAACATAACCTTAGGTTTCAACATGTCCTATAGTTGTACTAAAAATTTATCTCTCCAAAGCCTATGATTGAATATCCTAGCTCTATCTTAGATTTCCTTTACTTCATATTGGTTTAGACTTTCCTATGGTAAATTGGAATATGGTTTGTATCAATCAGCTTCTTTTGTTTTCCTAATTAATGAATGAATTTTGGAGTTCTTTAAACCTATATATGGACTTAGACAAGGATGTCCATGGTCCCCTTACTTATGTTTGCTAGTGGTGGAAGTATTAAGTTTGAAAATTCCCGAGGTGAAGAGATTAATCAGAATACAAGGGTTAAGAATATGTCAGTTAGAGAAACTCATACATTTTTTATTTATGGATTATGATGTCTCACATTTCATTTTTTTTATCAGTGGAAACCAATATGATGTTAAATTATAATAAATTTTTCCATGGGTGGTAGACACATGCTTATTAAATTGGTCATAGAGCCATTTTGGTGTATTGGCATGTACCAGCATGCATTTTGAAAGACACTTTGGTTAAGTTAGGGAAGGTATATTTCAATTATCTATAGACAACACACAAATAATATCAAGGGCCCCACTTGGTCAATTGCAAAGAAGTCTCAATACCTAAAAATATTTATGTTTGGGGTTTAAATGATGTATATTTGTGTGGGAATGATATGGTGGTGCACTCTATATAAGTTTTTCTATCTTGATATTTTGTGGAGGAGAATTATTAATGAGAAATACAAATCTCTAGGCATAGTGATGGATTGAATTTGAGCTCACCATAACAGTATTTCCAATGTTTCAAACTAGTGGAAGGCCTTAACCTTTCGCATTATTAGGTGATTCCTAGAATTGAGGGTTGAATCAAGTGAATAGTTTCTTGTTGGATAAGACTCTATATCAGGATGTGGATAGAATTTTATTCTACCTAATGCACTAGTTGATCATTTTATATTGTTAGGGAACTGAACTCTAAACAAATTTATCAAGTAGGCCCGAAAATAGATCTAGTTTCAGGGTTGGTTGAGCAATCAAGATCTAGCTTTAGATAATACAATCAATTTACTTTAGAGTTAACCAAGGTCCATATTCATTTATATAGAAATGCTAATCAAAGTGCTTGGAATTTTAATTATTTAAGGGGGAATTATTATACAAGATTTCAATATGTAGCTGAGCAAGATCTGGATTTGTTAGATGTTTCATGGTAAGCCAAGAAAATATTGAAAATAAAGGGCCCACTAAAAGGTTTATTATTTTTTTGGTTAGCACTGAAAGGAAACATGCCAACTTGGGATTGTCTATGTGTTTGTGTTGGCTCGCTGGGGCCTGACCTAGGTTCGGAGTTAATTAGCCAAACAAATCCCTGTACTACTGGCCCTTTTGGCAACAGTCCTTGGAGAGGGGACTGAGGTCTCACCTGATGCGGTATGGGGGGATGCTGGAACTAGGTTTCCGCACCCTTGAGATGTATGAGGGGTTGATTTAGTCCAACTATGAATACCTTCACGCAGGTTATTTCGCACCCTTCCCTGGCCTACGAGGCCTTCTCGCCCTGTTATATTTGCCTTCGTGCAGCCCTAACCAAGGGCTGTGGGGTTTTCCCGCTGCTGGAGCAACGATATGCACTACTTCCCCAAGTCATGGCACGGATCTTACTGATATTCTTATAACAATTAGTTATCTTCGCATAAACAGATACCTTATATTATATTTAGTGATTCAGCACATTCATATAAGTTCACATAGTAAATAAATAGTAAAATTGCAATTCATACACAATAACACATAAAATAGGAAAAGGTACATAGAAATATGGTAAAACTTCTCTTTATTAATGCTTCCAATGGTTACAGACTCGACCTGCACTACACACTCAGCTACAGGGGTCCGTGTACTCAGCTGCAGACTACTAAGCCTCTACGCACTCAGCTGCAGGGGTCCATGCACTCATCTTTAAACTACTAGGCCTCTACGCACTCAGCTGTAGAGCCTTCTCCTACTCTATGACCCAAAGACACAACTCTACACTTCGACTCGATGCTTCATTGACTCCTTTTATTATTCGATATATTTTACTCTTAGAGCCTCGCTCTATTTATACAATCCCATGGTCTGCAGACCATGGGTAGATCTCTCAAACATTACATTACAAAAATGAGGGCAGACAACCCTCTAACTCATTTACCATCCTTGCGCCCATAAATCACGGAGTCTTTACAATAAACCTAGTCAAAACTTGGGCTTTAAGCCCCAAAACTTTCCTTGGGGGGATCCCACACCCAACAGGCCCCCAACACAAACATCATGAATCGCCCTCGACTCACTCTGTTGCTGCGGAGATCCTCGCATGGAGACCTCCCAACTCTACTCGAACGGCTACAAGGTCAGCAGCGCACTCAGTGGTCGTTGGTTGAATCTCCTGTACTCATTGTTCTGAGACCATGGCGTCGGAACTACTCCCCTACATCTATTCCTATTTCCCCTGCATCTGCACGAGCTTGTCATCAATTGTTGCTATGATTGTGAAGGCCTCATCGATCGAAGGCTGAACATGCGCCTTCAAAATTGCTTCTTTTTATCGTGGTTGGTCTACTTGCTCTTTCAGAACTTTGGCCTATTGCATTCGTGCGAGCCTCTGAGTGAGGGCCACCATCTGTGTGGTCCCTTTAATGTTGTCATATTGTTGTTGTAGTTAACATGCCTCTGTTTCTAAGCATTGTATGTTTAGGTCCTCTTGCAAATTTGTGAGGACCTCGAATGATTCTTCCAACATTCTAGTGCAGTCCCTTACTGCACTGCTGATCTCCTCCAGCCCCGATGTAATGGCACTGGCACGCTGTTCCCTTACCTCTGGAGGAGTTGAAGGTTGCACCTTCAACCGCAGCTCTACTATGTAAAGGTTCAGCTTCAGCTGAAACTTAGCCATTTCTTCTCATGCCTCACGCACACCTGCTACTAATCTTTAAATGCACGCCTCTGCTAGTGCTTCTGCTGGGATGGCCATCTCAGGGAACATCTGGCAGGCTTCATCCAATACCTGCACTATCTGCTTATTCTGAGACATGACCTCATCATGCTACAAGCATAACTGCTCCATGTTGATCTTTTGCTCACTCAACACCTGCAACACACGACTCTCCCTAGCCTGTAGTTCTATAGTAATCCCATCCTGTAGAACATAGAGTGTCTCCTGCAAGAGCGCAATCATGTTAATCCCTATCCCCTATCCCCTTCAGTGTAATAACCATAGGTCGTCCAACCTCATTAGCTGTAACGAGTGCCCCTTCTAGCAGCACTATTATGTTGGCTATACGAGAGCGTAGCATTTCCTTGGTTGCAGATATTCCTACTGTGACGCTGGTTGAGAGGGTACCAGCCTGAGGAGCGCTCACCTGCAACTCCTGAATTTGTGCTCAGAGGGCCCCCAACATAATCTAATTCTCCTTCACAAAGTTCTAGAGGTCCTCTATGGTGATGTCGCACACCATTTTTCCTATATCATGCAGATCCCCCTTAGTAAGGGTGATCAGATTGATAGAAAGCTTGGACACTTTTACCTTCTTGCAAGGCCCCATCTGCTCACTCAAGCGCTGGTGCTTCAATTGTGTTGACTTTGTTTGTGAGTCCACGCCGCCCTCCTCTTCCTTTGTTTCCATCTCTTTCTCCTACTTAGGTGAAGGCGACTTCTGGCCCTCATGCGCCTTCTCTTGCTACCATCTATGTTGCTACTGCTACGTCCTTTTTCTGTTCTACTATTGTCTGCATAGCATCCCGTGCCTCCTGTGCTTTGGCTGCTGCTGCATCTTTCCTTCTTTTTTCCACCAACTGCGCCACCCGTAGTTTTCTCCTTCTTCTTTTATGCAACAGATTTTTCCAGCACAGAGATGTCTAGAGTGCACCACTTCGGTGGCCACATCTCAAGCACATCGAAGATCACATCATTTATTGCTATATGAGGTAGTTCGTTCCACTTCTTGGCAGGGTCCTTTCACGCCTTGAGGTAGATGTGATGAACGTCCACTTTAAATTCTATAAAACTTTGCAAGCTATTGTAGACAATGGGTGATAAATGCAGGTTGCGGTTAATCCCCATTCTGATGTTCATCTCCATGAACACCCAGAATATTGTGTTTTCGTAGATCCTTTTCACGCCCTTAGTGGCCCACAACAAAGCATACTTCGTGGCCTTCGGGAGATCCCTTGCAATTGTGGGGAAGTACTTGTCCTTCCGCAATTCCCCAGCCACCAGCACTATGGACAGCAGAAGCCATGCATAGTGGAAAGTTTTTCCTTGTTCCTATGCCTCACAGAAATTTCCGGGAACTCCTTGCACAAGAATTCAGACCAGCTAAACTGGACCCCTTCTACACATTGTTCAACAAGTGCCACCACTGGTGCAGGTACCTCGTCCACGTGGCACTTTTGCATGACCTTACCCACGAGTATCCGAGTAGCCACTCTGACTGCTTTGTTGTTGATACTGGAGATCACGTAGCCCACTTCTTCTTTTCCATCTTGTATTTGTTTTTCATGGCCTCCACGATGGCCAAATCGCTGCTCTTCCCCTACAAAATGTCTGCGGGGTCCTCTCCTTTACATGGGAGCCAGGTAATTTGATGGATTAGATGGTCCATGATGGGGATGGGCTCCTCCAACCACAAACACCCACCATGCACTAGGCAAACGAGATGTCCGATGATGAAGATAGTCACTGGGGCACGGGTGGTAATGCGGCACCCAGAGCAAGTTTAACAACCCTGCCTTTTCAACTTCGCATAACCACATTCGTGGCTCCACCTCTATGACTCCTGTTGTAATGTGTTTCTTTGGCTTCATGAGGTTCGTGGTCACCAGGTGAGGAAATTTCTCATGGTCAATGAGATCCCAGTATTCAAATTTTAAGTTTGGCACCCTTCCCAAGTGCGTTCCTTCAAAGATGATATCGTCTGGGAGGAGCGGAGTCTGTAGAGAGCTCTTACTCTCATTGATGTAATTGGGCTCCTTCTCCTTCGCCTTCCATGGAGGGACATACGCGGGAAGCTTAGTTAGAGGGACCATGCCCTCGGTTTCTTCCTCCATACACTCGTCCTCGTCTTCTTCAATTATGAGGTCCTCAAGGTCTTCTTCCTCATCATCAGTTTCTAGGTTAACCTCTTTCCCTTTTTCCTCCATAGTTAATCTGGTTCACAGCGGTTTTCGGGGGGACACACACACCACCAGAGTGCTTTTCTCCCTTAATCGCACCCTTTCTTTCATAGGTTCTTGGAGCCTAAGATCACCCTGCCAAATTTCTTCCTCAGGTCCCAACCATTCTACTTTGTTCAGCTGTGTGATCCCTTCTTCCAAGGCTCCGCGAACCATCATATCTATTAGTGTTGCTATGCGTGGACTAAGCTTATTGCGCACAATTGGAACTACATAGTTTGCTCCATAGGCCAATGTAGAAGGCATTTTCCTCATTATTTTCTTGCATGTTGTCCTATAATCCCATAGAACTGCTAGGACCCGCAGGTCCCAATCACTCCACTATGCATTATATACCTTATTTAGTGCTTCGCACACTCCGTTAAAGGTGTCTACGTGGGTAACCTTCTACACACACATTCTTTCTAGACTTTGTCATCCCAACTAGAGGGATCGTTCACACAATTGCCTTGCCAACAACTGCTTATTGACCGTGTTTCTGAATACAAATTCCATGCGCATCCACATAGGTTGTTTACCATATGCCTGTACCCACTTGGACAAATGCATGTGTGGATCACCCTGTCCATTATACTTGTCTTTCAGACACATCTAAGGCTTCCAAAAATGCATGTGCATCATTCTCCTACATTCGCACCAGTCTTGAAAGCTTCCTTGGTGCGTACCCCACCACCGTGCGGATGTAGTGTTTAGTACCCATTTCAAAGCCTCAAAACATTGTTGTTCCAGCACCTCACTTTCAAATCTGTTCAGGAATTCATCTACCTCACTTAACCCATCATATGTAGGTAGATCTCTTACTTTCATTGATACATAGTGTAGTGATCTTGTCATCATGTTGCAGTTCAGCGTGGTTACCTCATGTCACCAATTCTGCCATCGCTATATCTCTTCATCTGAATCTGATGTACCGGAGCTTTTGTGCTCCCATGAGAATCATCCATCTGTGGTGGAATTTACCCAGTCTTGCTATCGCACGATTATATTGTAGATGTAATCTAAGTCTTCATCACTTTCATAGTCGCACACTGGCTCCATGTAGCATGATCCTTCCGTAGGGTCAAAATGTATAACTACACACAAAGAATTTTTCTCAAAAATCATCTTGCGCTTCTTCATATTTATCACCTTGTTAATGTCAGTGGCACAGTCTATTCCTAATAGCATAGGATATGGATTGTTGTCATCAAAAATCTCTATCACTTCATAATCTGCTAGTGCACTTCCTCCTTCAATATCCATAGTGATTCCCTACAATCTTCCCATAGGTAGATCTTTTGTTGGTTTGCCATTCGCAATTGGATAGGAGACCATTGCAGCATAGGCGTTCCCATGCGTCCCATGTCTACTTAGCAGAACATTCGCATCCGATCCCAAATCCAAAATCACTTGGTCCATCTAATATTCTCCAATCTGCACAGTCAATCTCATTTCCCTTCCTGTCCTCATCGCATGCTTTCACGTCCTTAGTGGCCCACAACGAAGCATACTTCGTGGCCTTCGGGAGATCCCTTGCAATTGTGGGGAACTGCTTGTCCTTCAGCAATTCCCCAGCCACCAGCACTATGGACAGCAGAAGCCATGCATAGTGGAAAGTTTTTCCTTGTTCCTATGCCTCACAGAAATTTTCTAGGAACTCCTTGCACAAGAATTCAAACAGCTAAACTGGACCCCTTCAGTGTATTGTTCAACAAGTGCCACCACTTGTGCGGGTACCTTGTCCACGTGGCACTTTCGCATAACCTTAACCACCAGTATCTAAGTTACCACTCTAACTACTTTGTTGTTGATACCGGAGATCACGTAGCCCACTTCTTCTTTTCCAGCTTGTATTTCTTTTTCATGGCCTCCACGATGGCCAAATCGCTGCTCTTCCCCTACAAAATGTCTACGGGGTCCTCTCCTTTACATGGGAGCCAGGTAATTTGATGGATTAGATGGTCTGTGATGGGGATGGGCTCCTCCAGCCACAAACACCCACCATGCACTAGGCAAACGAGATGTATGATGAAGAAGATAGTCACTGGGGCACGGTGGTAATGCGGCACCCAAAGCAAGTTTAACAACCCTGCCTTTTCAACTTCGCATAACCACATTCGTGGCTCCAGCTCTATGACTCCTGCCGCAATGTGTTTCTTTGGCTTCATGAGGTTCGTGGTCACCAGGTGAGGAAATTTCTCATGGTAAATGAGATCCCAGTCTTCAAATTTTAAGTTTGGCACCCTTCCCAAGTGCGTTCCTTCAAAGATGATATCGTCTAGGAGGAGCGGAGTCTATAGAGAGCTCTTACTCTCATCGATGTCGTTGGGCTCCTTCACCTTCCCCTTCCATGGAGGGACATATGTGGGAAGCTTAGTTAGAGGGACCATGCCCTCGCTTTCTTCCTCCATACACTCGTCCTCATCTTCCTCGATTATGAGGTCCTCAAGGTCTTCTTCCTCCTCATCGGTTTCTAGGTTAACCTCTTTCCCTTTTTCCTCCATAGTTAATCTGGTTCACAGTGGTTTTCGAGGGGACACACACACTGGAATCATTGGTTGTTTATCTTTCTTCGATCTTGGTGTGCGCGGTGTTTATGGATTTCCGCCACAATCCTGGCCCTCTCAGGGGCATCTTCTATAGTCATGGCCTGTGTGGCTTCTTCGACAGTCATCTCTATGATTTCCTTGGCTTCCTCCAACGTTGCCATCTTGTTCATCACAAGATCTCTCAACCCTCACTCAGGGGCTCAAACAATGCTCTACACAGGACAAACAGATCTCGGTTAGGAATACTCAAGGTGCTCGATATCTCAATTCTCAAATGACCAAGTGTTGTTTGTTGGGAATCCCTTTGTATTTTACAATGCCTTTTGAATTTGAATTCGACTGTTCCCCCCAAATCTGGTCCATTAATTCTCCCTTGGCTCAAGATGTTCCCAAATCTTGCCCATAAAGCTCATCTTAAATGCCTGCCGCCCACTCCATTTGGTCTCAAGTCAAGCATCACATCGTGAACAGTGACTACAATGTCACTTTCCAGCCAACCTGCATGGCAATGCATCCCCCCTTGCGCGGTCGCGGACCTTGTGACACTTCGCTTCTACACGCACCCTCGACATCACGTAGCTCTCGGGCATAGTAGTTTATAATATTGTGCCTCCTTTCATCTACCGAGAGCACTAAGACTGTACTTCCCACGGCTAGTCAGGTGGTCATGCCACCTGTATAGGGTTTCAGCCTGTCATCCATCACTTTTCCTGGAAAACATCCACCTTTTATGGTTACTCGCTGCGTTGCGCACTTTACCATCTGCAATGTGCCACCATGGGTGATCCCTTTAGTAATATGCGGTCTAATCAAGGGCATAAGGCTGATCAACTCTCGACGGTAGTTCCCAAAGTCATCATCGTAATTGTGCGCACCTTGTTTTATCATCCTGATTTTCTTATCTAGAAAATCCTTCGTTATTTCTTCTTGAAGCTTCTTGACTTTCGCTTCCACCAGAGTGCTTTTCTCCCTTAATCGAACCCTTTCTTTCATAAGTTCTTGGAGCCTAAGATCACCCTGCTAGATTTCTTCCTCAGGTCCCAACCATTCTACTTCGTTCAACTATGTGATCCCTTCTTCCAAGGCTCTGTGAACCGTCATATCTACTAGTGTTGCTATGCACGGACTAAGCTTATTGCGCACTATTGGAACTACATAGTTTGCTCCATATGCCAACATAGAAGGAATTTTCCTCATTAGTTTCTTTCATGTTGTCCTATAATCCCATAGAACTGCTAGGACGCGCAGGTCCCAATCACTCCACTATGCATTATATACCCTATTCAGTGCTTCGCACACTCCGTTAAAGGTGTCTACGTGGGTAACCTTCTACACACATGTTCTTTCCAGACTTTATCATCCCAACTAGAGGAACCGTTCACACATTGCCTTGCCAACACCTACTTATTGACCGTGTTTCTGGATACAAATTCCATGCGCATCCGAACAGGTTGTTTACCATATGCCTGTACCCACCTAGACAGATGCGTACGTGGATCATCCTGTCCATCATACTTGTCTTTTAGACACATCTAAGGCTTCCCAAAATGCATGTGCATCATTCTCCTACATTCGCACCAGTCTTGAAAGCTTCCTTGGTGCGTACCCCACCACCTCGTGGACGTAGTGTGTAGTACCCATTTCAAAGCCTCGAAACGATGTTGTTCCAGCACCTCACTTAACCCATCATACGTAGGCAGATCTCTTACTTTCATTGATACATAGTGTAGTGATCTTGTCATCATGTTGTAGTTCAACGTGGTTACCTCATGTCACCAATTCTGCCATCGCTATATCTCTTCATCTGAATCTGACGTACAAGAGCTTTTGTGCTCCCATGAGAATCATCCATCTACGGTGGGATTTACCCAGTCTTTCTCTCGCATGATTATATTGTAGATGCAATCTAAGTCTTCATCACTTTCATAGTCACACACCGGCTCCATGTAGCATGATCCTTCTGTAGGGTCAAAATGTATAACTACGCACAAAGAATTTTTCTCAAAAATCATCTTGCGCTTCTTCATATTTATCACCTTGTTAATGTCAGTGGCACAGTCTATTCCTAATAGCATAGGATATGGATTGTTGTCATCAACAATCTCTATCACTTCAAAATCTGCTAGTGCACTTCCTCCTTCAATATCCACAGTGATTCCCTACAATCTTCCCATAGGTAGATCTTTTGTTGGTTTTCCATTCGCAGTTGGATAGGAGACCATTGCAGCATAGGCGTTCCCATGCGTCCCATGTCTACTTAGCAGAACGTTCGCATCCGATCCCAAATCTAGAATCACTTGGTCGATCTCATATTCTCCAATCTACATGGTTAATCTCATTTCCCTTCCTGTCCTCATCGCATGCTTTCCAATCTTCCGGAATACACGGAATTCTCCTAATGCAGTCCCAGCGCATCTATTTATGAGTTCCTGCAATCTGTTTACAGCCCTACTGTCGCATAGTAGCTTCATGCATGTTTCTAGGAACATTGTGAGCATTGATGGGTCCATTTTTTGCTCTGGTCTGTCTTTGCTTCTGAAAGTGGAGGCATTAACAAAGCTCTTCCTAGCTTCCATGAAGGTTTCCTTGGCACGCTCCAAATCAAACTCTGGTTCTTCATCGGAGCCTTGCAAACCCAAGTACTATCTTCATGCTGCTTGCCTTTATCATCCTCCATCATTATCCCACTTCAGAGAACAATGTTTACGTAAAGGTCTTCCTCGCGCGGCTGAGACCTCATCATTTGCAGGTTCTGAGTCGAGGGAGGTTTGAGCGCTCCCTTGTCACGTAATCGCACTATCAGTGTGGGACAATCCTCTGTCTCATGATCAAACAATGTACAATACAAACATGATGGATGCATCAGGTTTGTTCACAGTCATAATGTCCTGGCCCCCCGCAATTGTAACATATTAGCTGTTCACAACCTCTTCTATGTCCTCCTCCACCTCGGCCTCGTCTGCACCCCTGAAATTTGGTTCACGCCACTCCTGTGTTCTAGTCAAGGGGTCACGTTTCAGCCTGAACTCTATAGGTGGGAGTCTTATCCATCATCAGTTCATAGCTTCTACAGATGCGCTCATCATATCCCATTGATCTACAAAAATTACAGAACAATTGTTGCGAATTTTGCATGTACTTCTGCAATAAATGGCATTTGCCCATAGCATGCTTTCCTCCTATTTGACAAATCGTGCACCATAATGCAGGCATCGCGTTGGGTCCTTCTTGGGCCTCTGGTCTTAAAGCCTTCAGTCCTCCTCCCATGAGGTAATTTGCAAACACTGGGCAGTGGTCCTTGTCATGACCCTAACCTTACATTTAACACGCCATACCTCGTCACGCACTTCTAGGCAATCTTTCATGTCTTGTTTTAGACTCTGCATGTTAAGGCGCAAGTTTTTCAACTACGCGTGGATATGTTGAACTCCCAGGTTAGGATCCTGTATCGGGGTTTCATGCAGCCTCAAAGCAATCTCCAAAGCCCCTACCTGAGTTGTTAGCCTCTGTTGTGATAGAGTGTTCCTTAAATGCGGCGTTAGCGATGCTACAAACCATTCGCGGTGTTGTCCATCCGTCAAAGTAATATTAGCTTCGCGAATTGTGCACTTAAGTCTCTGATCCAACTCCCAAGGAGTCTCGCCTAGTAGCATTGTGATCTCCTTGAACCCAATGATCGACCGTGCCTCTGACTTCAGTCTACTAAATTCTATGTTCAACGCAATTTGGATATCTGTAATCCCTGCATTTGGATTGTCATTAGAATGCTTAATATACCAAGTTAGCACACAATCCTGTAGAGTGTTGACCAACGTTGTCTTCTTTATATTTTCATCTATAACTCCTTGTTCTTCCCATACAAATTTTATCATGAACACAAACTGGTTCGGATCTTCATTTCCTACTCCCTTGAACATCGACAACTTTATCACACTTTCCATATTGACTCCCTATGGTGGCGAAGATAGTATGGGCAAAGATGGGGGTGAAAATGGTGAAACTGGTGGTGGTGTGGGTGGGGGTGGTATGCGTGGAATCCTCTACCTTATCAAATTGATCCCACTTCTTGGTGAGACCTTCGCGAGCTCTTCCTTGTCCCTTCGCGGGGTTGAAATCAAGGGGCTAGTTTCTAGTTCTACACTACCTTCGTTTCTGTAACTTCTCCCACTTCACGTAGCCACAAACATCAATGTATTCACATAATCCACTTTTCACACAGTAGCATTTTAATCCAAGTGTTCAGAGACATAACGTACTTACCTCGCGGTCCTTTGAGGAAGCATCGCTCTCACTTGCTATAGCTAATTGAAGTATCTACCACGAACTCAGTAATGAATCATCCTATAATTTGATTGAGCCAGTGATCAATAGCACACGTGACCTTATCCTTAGATGTTTCCAATCTACACACCAACTCTGGGGTCCACACAATACAATTGTCGAGCTTGCACCTTCCTTGGCTTATCTTCTAGTTTCGCGATCCGCTCGCATAGCTCAGTAGGGAAAAATGCAAAGAAAATTTCATGGATCGTTGTGTACAGGTAGCAATCTAACCACTCTTCTTTTGATAGTCATGGATTCCTATTCTCCTGTGCCACAAACTCGTGAATTCTTCTGTCCAACCAACCTTCAATTTCTTTCTTAGTTGGATTCCAATGATACGAAATCATACATCTCTATGTAGATTCTGGTCCCAGCAACGGAACAATTTGTTGTCTTGTTGGGGCCTGACCCAGGTTGGGAGTTAATTAGCCAAGCAAATCCCTGTGCTACAGGCCCTTTTGACAACATTCTACATTGCACAAACTGAGGACTCACCCGAAAAAGTATGGGGGGATGATGGAACCAGGTTTCCGCACCCTTGAGATGTTTGAGGGGTTGATTTAGTCCAACTGTGAATACCTTTGCACAAGTTACTTCACGCCCTTCTACACCCTACTATATTCGCCTTTGAATAGCCCTAACCAGGGGCTGTGGGGCTTTCGTGCTGCTAGAGTAGCGATCTGCACTATTTCCCCAAGTCATGCTCTTACTAATCTTCTTATAACAATTAGTTATCTTCACGTAAACAGATACCTTATATTCTATTTAGTGATTCAGCACATTCATATAAGTTTGCATAGTAAATAAACAATAAACTTACAATTCATACCCAATAACACATAAAAAAAGAAAAGATACATAGAAATATGGTAAAACTTCTCTTTATTAATGCTTCCAATAGTTACAAACTCAACCTGCCCTACGCACTCAGTTGCAGGGGTCCGCGCACTTAGTTGCGGACTACTAGGCCTCTGCGCACTCAGCTGTAGAGCTTCCTCCTACTCTATGACCCAAATATACAACTATAGACTTCGACTCAATGCTTCATTGGCTCCTTTTATTATTCGATATCTTTTACACTTAGAGCCTCGCTCTATTTATACAATCCCATGGTCCGTGGACCATGGGTAGATCTCTCAAACCGAAATTACATTACAAAAATGAGGGCGGACAACCCTCTGACTCATTGACCATCTTCGCACTCCGCGCCCATATATCGGGAGTCTTTACAATAGACTTAGTCAAAATTTGGGCTTTAAGCCCCAAAACTTGCTTTGGGGGGATCCCACGCCCAACAGTTTGTTTATGTAAGAGGAGCAAGGAGACAAACTTATACCTTTTTCTTGGAACGTCCTTCAAGTCAAGTGTGTCTAGAGATTGAAAACAAAGTATATATTAATTATTTATGGGAAGAGCTCACTTTGGCTAACTTATTTCAAGTTTATTTCAATAGAGGTTCTTTATAAGCATTTTGTGTCAAGTCTATTTCAATAGAGGTACTTAAAAGCCTTTTGTGTCAAGTATATTTCAATAAGGGTACTTGAAAATCATGCCATGTCTTAGCCATTTTGGTTGCTTGCGGTGTTTGGTTGGCTTGTAATGCCAACATATTTGAGGATAAGTAATGACCTAGTTTTAAGGTATCATAGAAATCTTTGGCTTTGTTTTTATTTTACAAACCTTCTCAATCCCTAAATTAGCCTCACTTTCTTAATTATGTTCTCATTAATAAGGAGGTTCCATGGAGATATTTGGATGGGTCTACCGAAGAGAGGACATAGCCTTTTGGGCTAGGGTTTATCCTTTACTTCTTCGGAACCATTATATAATAGGAAATTCCAATTGGTTGAGGCATGGATAACCAAGGAGAATTTAATGCATTATTTTCACTGCTAAATGTACCATGGACATAAATATAGTAGTGGTTCAGGGATTCCAAGTTAGTTAATATATGAATGAATGTTATGATTCAGGTGACACATTTAGGTTTGCTACATTTCATAAAAAATAAAGTTAATACTTGCACAATTTCAAGACATCAGTTTCACACATATATTTTGGGAATTGAATATCACTTCTAATTTACTCTCTAAGGAGGTTTTGATGTGGAATATCAATAAGATTATCATTAACATTTTTATAATGAACAATCAAATTTTATTAAGGGACACCAATTTATGGACTTATAATAGAAACAACTATATCTTTTTTTTTTTCCAAATTAAATTATATGTATTCCATGTTAAACGTAGATACTTATATTTATGTTCTAGTTGAGATGAAAAAATGATTAATACCTCGTAATCCACCTCTTGCATCACTCTAGTAGTTACCAAATTCAAGTTCAAATTCAAATTGGATTGGATACCAAAAAAAATTGACTACTTCAATTTTAATATGGAAAATTTTGGAAAGATGCATCTTACAAAATACTAAAAACATATTTGTTTCTTAAATTTTACAAAAAAAATATCTCTTTTCAATAAATTTCCCTTAGTTACATTGTTTTACTCTATTTTGTTTTACAGTTTGAGAATTTGTTAGTACTAATTGGATATAAATGTTGTTCATTTAACTCCCTATAAATCTACCCAAACAAATATAGACACATAAGTTGTATCCTTTTAAAGGATATAGCCTCAAACTCAAGTCAGATGTACCTTATATAAATGTTGTTCATCTAACTCTCTGTAAATCTATCCCAACAAAGATAGACACATAATTTGTATCCTTTTAAAGGATATGAATAACCTCAAACTCAAATCAGATGTACCTTTTATACCTTTTATTGCACACCAATTTAATAGCTTAAATGATGGCATAACTATTGATCTATTATTGAATGTTAGTTTTGTTGTGCTAATTTCAATTATAGATTTATAAAAAAATGCTTACCATTGCTTCCTGTGCAAGGTTCTCTTATGGTGTTGTGAGTGGAAACATGTAAATTTTATCAAGTTTTAAATGAAAGACATGAACAAAATAGCATCAAAAACAAGTGTTGAACAACATCAACTCAAATTATAGTAAACCATCAATTGAACACTTAACACATTGTTTTGGTGAAGGAGTTCATCCCTCCTAAGCTACATCTCCTTGGTCCAGTTTCCATGTCTTAGGCCTCTGTATTAGCTCAATATGGAAAAAATATTGTTTACAAAGCTCTATTACTCCTGATACCTATTCCAAAGTGTTCAAAATGTCACAATTAGCTAGGAACACCTTTCCTTAGCTCAATTTGGTTGAAACATTCTCCAGGTATGACTCAAACTATCTTTCCCTAGAAAGCCTCCTCCAAAACGGGAGGAACTCTAGTTAAGCCTGATATTTTTGGAGTAAGGACCGAATTTGGAAGCCCCACCGAAATTTCTGCCAACCTTAACTATGGTTTAATTAAAGTTAATCTCAAATTAATTAATACTAATATGGTTTTCAACACAAAATCTGCGTAGTTAACTAATTGTCAGCCTCCGAATGTGGGTAGTGGTCACTTGACATGGCTTTTCGACGGTTAATGCAACCTTCGTGCATTTAAATCTCATGATTAAGATTTAATTGTTAGCTGGTGGGTAATTTGGATACATATCACAGAGGATTCTGTCATTTGAGCTGGCAATTAAGTGTTGGATGTCGTTTGTATAAATCGCAACATGCCACCACTAGAGCGTTCACATGGTGGGATGGCCTGCGGGCTAGACCTCCTAACCCCCAACCATCAGTTCATTAAACTTTAAATACATGTGAAACTCTATGCATTTAAGAACCAACATATAGAAAATATGGTTAGGTGCTTTGGACTATTTAGAGGAGGTCACGGGGTTGAACCCCAGCGCCTCCATAAAAATTTTACACTGCCCATAACTAGTCTTTTGGGGAGGGGCACGTGGCGACCTCCAGGCTTGCCACTTGTCCCCTTCTCATTTTTCATGTTCTAAACCAATCACAATATGCCATGTCACTTCCACTAACAACCAATAAAAATTTGATACTTGGCGAGCTCTGACTGAATGTTGACCGCAATTGACCTTGAATAGTCACCTGCCACATCAGCAGTACGGACTACTAACTGTGTAGTGACTATGCATTTTTTTTTTTTTAATTTCTCTTGTTTGTCAAAGTAGATAGAACTCAATAAATTCCTCATACAAACTTAGTTTTCAGTGAAAAGAGTTCCATTAGGATCATTTTACTGAGACAGACGCGGTCATTTAGGTTTTGAGCCATTCTGAGAACTATGATTTTTGAGCTAAATATTGAGCACCTAATCATTCCTCCCCACTAGAAGCCTTTTGGACCCTAAAAGATACTATCATTTTTTCAGCAAGTGAGGGTATAACTCCCTCACCTTCTCGATCTACAACCATTTGGATTTAGAAGGCTTTTTTCCCTTGAGTCCCACTCTAAGGTATTCGACATTCCCTCTCTTCGAAGTTTTGGTTCTTCTATCAAGTTTGCGATCCTACTGAAGTTCATCAAGATATTCTAGAAAGAAATCATCTATTGAGGGCAGCTAAATATGCTCTCCTTGATCATCAATCAAAGGAGGCTCAAACAATCTCAAATTTTCAACATCAACAACAAAGTATATTCGCATATAAGGAGACAAATCAAACTTAAATGCATTGTTACCAATCTTTTCCAAAATTTTAAAAGGACCATAACAGGTTGGCTTAAGTTTTATACCTTCCCCTTGAAGTCTCTCTTTTCTAATATATAACCAAACTCTGTCTCCAACTTGAAATTTGTGATCAATACGATGTTTTTCATGCCTTGCCTTGTCGGTGCTTTGACTATTTTCCAGCTATTCCTCCACTGTGTGATGTATCAACTGAATTTTCTCTATGAACTTCCTTGCCTTATCAATTTCATTGTGACCATTGATGGTGGCATATTTCTAAAAGATTAAGTCTAATGGTGATCTTGGAAAGTACCTAAAACATGCCTCAAATGGCGATGTGTTTGTGGAAGAATACTTTTGCCCTATTGTATGCATGTTGTATGTAATGCAACTGTTCATCCCATAACTTGGGATGTTTGTTGCAATATCCTCTAAGAAGATGAATAATTGTTCTTTTGACCACCTCGGTTTGTCCATCTACTTAAGGATAAAAGGTTTAACTCTTCTTCAACTCTGTGTCCATCATGTCCCATAAATTTGACCAAAAATTCCCAACAAATCGAGAATCTTGATCACTTACAATGGAAGTAGGAAGACCAAAATGAACCCAAATGTTTTGGAAGAAAAGATGAGATGTTTTTTCAGCTGTAATTTTCTTTTTACATGGTGTTAGTATAGACATTTTGTTGAACATGTCTACAACTACATACAAGTAATCATGACCTTTCCTTGACAATGGAAAACCTCGTACAAAATCCATTGAGATACTCTCCCATGGATGTGAGGGTACCGAAAGTGGAGTGTACAATCCTAGTTTCCTATTGCTAGGCTTACTTGTTGTACACAAAGAACATCCTCTAATGAAACGAGATAATTATCAAACATGTGTGGCCAATGACAATACCTTTGGAGATTCTCTATTGTCTTGCCTACACCAAAGTATCCAACCATCAATGAAGTGTGCACCTCCCTTATGATATTGTTTCTTTCTCCCTGTGGAATACACAACTTGCCCAACTAGTACAACAAACTGTTATGTACATGATAATCCAACTCTTCAATTTGGTTTCCTTGCGTCAAGATTGCATACACATCTCTAAAGTCATTATCATATGCATATTGCTCAACGTAACTTTCATGAAAAACAAAAAAAAAAATTGAGTATAATAGATGAATTTACAATAGGCCTAGAAAGCATATCAGCTACCTTATTGTAGATTCCCTTTTTGTACTTGATAACTAGATGAAACTGTTGTATAAAACCCATCCATCTGAAGTGTCGTGACTGCTACAACTTTGAATGTGATTGTAATTACTGCAATGGTTGATGGTTGGTATGGATAATGGTCTCCTTTCCCATCAGGTAGTGTTTCCATTTTTTGACAGTGTATCAATGCGTAAAGTTCTTTGTCATAAGTAAGATAGTTAGTTACAGCTCCATTAAAAATTTCCTAATGAAATGAGGCTTACCATTCTACATAGAACTGCTCCCATGGTGTAATCACTAGCATCCATTTGAATCTCAAATGCTTTTCTAACATATGGAAGAGCCAATACTGGTGTTGAACTGATCTTTTGCTTCAGAGAATCAAATGCTTTATTTTGTGCATCTCCCCAATGGAAGACCTTCTTGACACTAGTCGATGCATGTAATGGAGCTGCAATGGAAGAAAAATTAGCAGTAAATCTCGTCCAATATTGTGTTTCCCCTAAAAATCTTCTTACCTTTGTAACTGTATTGGGTTTGGGCCAATTCAGAATGACTTCAACTTTAGAGGGGTATATCTTCATCTCACCTCCTCCAGCAATGCGTCCCAAAGACACTAAAAAAGTCTTTCCAAATTAACACTTCGACATATTTAAAAACAATTGTTCTTTTCTCAAGTCATCAAGTACTTTGTTTACATGCATGACATGTTTATCTCTAGATTTGCTAAATATGAGAATATCATCTAAGTAAACAATGAAAAATTCATCTATAAATGGTCTCAATACATCATTTATAACTCTCATGAAAGTAGTTGGAGCATTTCTAAGACTGAAATGCATAACAAGCCACTCAAACAATCCTTGTTCAGTTTTAAGTGTGGTTTTCCAAATGTCCTCTTCAGCTATTCTAACTTTATGATAACCACTTCGTAATTCTAACTTAGTGAAATACTTTGAATACCTCAACTAATCAAGAAAATCATCAATTCTTTGGAGTGGATAACAATTCTTTTTTATTTTTGCTTAGTGCACGGAAATCCACGCACATGCGCCAAGTCCCATCCTTCTTTGGCATCAAGACAATGGGTGAACCACACGAAAACGTAGATGGGCATATGATACTTTCATTCAGCAATTCTTGAATTTTCTTCTTCATTTCCATGCTCTCCATAATCGACATGCGACACATGCCAATGTTTGGAAGTGGAACATCCTATTGCAGTTGTATCCCATGTTGAATTCCCCTCTTGGGAGGTCACCCCTTTGGTTCTTGAAACATCTCGCCATGATTGCTTACCACATCTGTTATAGACATTTTTGGGCACTTCAACCCCAATCATAAATGTCCATAAACTGAGGGCTCCTAAGTCCCTAA
>APFE031506589.1:6677-64920 GCA_000404065.3 Pinus taeda | reverse complement strand
ATTGGTCAGCAATGACTGGGGAAAATTGGGAAGAAAACTTGAAGAAACTTTATTGGTAGCAAGTCGCTCTTGAACATGACACTTTCCTTCCGCATCCATGTCGGGTCGGGTTGTTCCGTTAACTAGTCATCACCATTGGTCCGTCACACGATCCATCTTTGGGGTTAACACTACCAATTCATCGTTAGTGTCGCCGATATGTTCAAGAGAATTCATTCAGACAATTCACCTGTGTCTCACCCACTGCAATACATTCATGCTTCATTCCTTCATGACCGTCACCCTGGACCCTGTATCGCCAGTTTGTTTTCACCTCCAAAATAACTTGCTTCGTTTCGTGTTGTTGATGTGGGATTCATTAAGGCCCTCCTACAACGGGTCGCTTCTTGTTGACATCAGCTCGTTATCCAAGAAGTTGACTTAGGAGCAACCCTTTTAGTACTTTGAAGCTTGCATGCCTCAATGGCAAGTTTCTCACTTTCGGCGACAGGTTTACATCAATGACCTTTGACCGAGAGATTTTACGTGGTGTTCGACGGCAAGTCCCTTTTCACACCACGTGAATTGTACTGTAGTACCTTGAGGTTCATTGTCATTATTGGTGATTCTTCTCACGCCTGTTAATAGCTTACATCATTGGCTGGTAATCAGGCGATGTCTTTCCATGTTCGACTCCAGAACATTTTTCACATGGATCGACTTGTACTCCGAGTGAAGATTGAACGAGTTTTTAAGACCCCAGATCTAGTTTCATCCATCCAGGGCTGTGATATATTCCAGGAAATATAAAAACATCGAGTGGTAACATCATTACTGAATAGATGATCACTCAAATCAAAGGATGAATGAGTCCCATAATCAACTCAGTTTGTCACGACAGACGATTTGTTTGTCCTAATGTAATGAAAAATGAGTTTATACCAAGCTGAGCCAATCGGGGAGAAAATGCCCGCTCAGCTAGCATTCATGAAAAATGTTGTGCAAAATAGGATGTATTGGTTTGTATCTTATTAACAGTCACCTCCCAGGCTCGGAAAAAATTCGGATCCTCATAGTGAAGCATTCACCCGACATCGGAAAGATTAACGACCTCATGCTTTAGGGGGCAACTGTTATAGACATTTTTGGGCACTTCAACCCCAATCATAAATGTCCATAAACTGAGGGCTCCTAAGTCCCTAAAAGTGTTGCTTCACTGCCTAAAGGAACAAGGTCATCTGAATACATCATCTCCCAGAAGTTCTCCACTGAAAACTGCTTATAAATGGTCAAAACTGGACCATACTGAAAGCTCAATGCAGAGGGTGCGATGCATATCACCTTCCAGTGTACAAGGTGTGATGCATACTAATTTTCTCCTCTGTAGGGTGTGATGGTTGGGAATGGACAAATGGCAGGGACAAAAATGCGGGGTGGAAGATCATGGAATCTTCCAGAAGCTTCCCCTCTGACACTTGCCTCTCTATTTTTCACCACGAATGAGTAAGAGATCATCATTCTCCAAGTGGAAGCAAGAACTATTAGAGAGAGGACACTAATCAAGATCCCAGAAGATGACTCACCTCTCTGTAATCATCTATATATGGATCCCTCATCACAGAGATCCGGAGGCTGGAATTTTGTATCTTATAGAGAAGTGTTGTTGGTTTTCTGGTGTACATTCATAGTGATTGGGTGATCTAAGCTTTGCTGGTGAAGAAGGGCTTCTTAGCTGGAGGATGATGCTAGGTCAGAGCACATGGTCGTAATCCTCTTGCTACTTTTCATCTTAATAAAGTTATTCTTGTTTCCTTCCATATTCTTGTGTACTTGTTTATATATGCATGTATATGGTTAATACACATCTGATCCTGTATTATTTATGAATTTAGATCCTTGTTTCTTGGATAGTAGTACGTTGCTGTGATTCCACAGGTTCTTTTGAAGCTGGGCAGACAAAGAAGAAGCAGCGAAGCTCTATCAAGAAGGAGAGGAAATCAAGCGCAAGACTCAGGTTGGTCTTCTTGGTCCTCCTCTCATCTATTTTCATAAAAGGAAACAACAATAGACTTTGATTGTTTGTTTCTAAGATAGCCACCCATCTTAGTGGGAATAGCAGCATCCGAGTGGACACTATTCCCGGATAACAACATCAAACAAATCAGATTTCAATTTTTCATCACAACCTTCAAAAGATTCATAATCAATATCATTCTTTTTCTTTATCATGAGAAGCACAAAAGTTTTACCTGCATTTACTAGTCTCTTCATCTTCCCTGCATTAACCAAAGAAATGTTCATCTTTTTACAATGGGCTCTCATAATGTACTCCACCCCATTCTTGAGAAATAAGTATTTGTTCTCATGGTGATAAAATAATTCTTTCCTATCATACAAATAAGGACTACCCAAAATGATTCCTGATATGTCAAGTGGAACTACATCTAACTCAACTTCATCAATGAACTTTTCAGTAATGGTGAACTTGAATAAGCACCTCCTTGTAACATGTAAATTTTCATTATTGACTATCCAACCCAATGGATATGGATTATGATGATGTACAGTTTTAAGGTTAAGCTTTTTGACCAAGTCTCCTGAAATTAAGTTTGATTGTGACCCACTTTAAAATAATTCATCAATCTTTATATGATTTGAAATTACCCTTACATGAAACAATTCTATTCTTGATTCTTCATTTGGAGTGTTGTTTTGACTGTGTGAGGAACTAGTTCTTGCAACAACTTCTTTTCCTTTTGTGACCATGGCTGAAATCTTGGTCTCATCACCAGAATCTGAACCAAGGTCATGTTGTTTGGTAGCAGTCATCTTTTGTTTTCCCTTATTGTTTTGTTTCTTAGACCTTAGTTCGGGATGTAATTTCCAACAATGGGCTTCATCATGCCCAACTTTGGAACAATGTTGGCATATGGTTTTCTCCCCTTCTTTCTTCACACTTGCATTTTTCTTTCACTTCCATTTTCCTCCCTTCTCTTTCTCCTTACCCTTGAAATGCTTCTTCTTACTACCCTCTTCCTAAATGTTCTTTACCCTTGCTTCAAGGTGTGTGGCTTGCACACATACCTCATCCAAATTGCTTGGATTGAACATAAGGATAGTATGTTTCAAATAGGAATGTAAACCCCCAATATATTTCAACATTGTATCTTAGGAATTCAAAATTACTCCTAACAACAAAGCCCTCTTTCTAAACTCCTGAGTATATGCTTGGATTGTTTCCCCTTTGCGTTGCCTAAAATTCTACCAACTCATAATGGATTTTTTCATATAGGCTAAAGGGTAAAATTTTCTTTTAATTGCAGAAACAATTTCAAGCCAAGAAATGGATATCTTACCATGAATTCACATTTCCTCTCGAGTCTTTGCTTCCCACCAGACTAATGCTACTCCTTCTAGCCTTAATGAGTCCAACTAGATCTTTATGCCATCTTCTTGAGGGTTCTTAATTCTGTAGTGTACCTCCAATTGTCGAATCCAATACTCTAACCTTTTTGCATTCATCTCACCATTGTACATGGGAAGTTCAGACTTAATGTCCAATTTGAGTAAGGGATTTTTTCTTTTTGGGGTTTGGGAATGAGTATGGAAAGTTTTGGTGGTGGAAGTGGAAGATGTTGTTGTTTGACATGTTGAAGATGATGAAGATGATAAGGAACATGATGAAGATGGTGGAGATGGAGGTGTCTTTCCTACATTACCCTTTGAATCCTTCTTATCATCTTTTATCTCCTGAGCTTCCATCTCAATGTGGAGGCTTAGAACTCTCTCAAGCCATTCTAGTGTTCCTCTCTTCATAAAGGACTCTAACCATATCAGTAAAGTCATAGAAATATTTCTTGAGTGCTTCCTCTTCTTAAATACCTTTAGTCTCTCTTGCCCCAGACATGATGGTTGTGGATTCAGGCTTAGTTTCTGCTTCTTGTACCTCTTCAATCTCAATTGAAGGCAAAACTTGAGGTGTTTCAAGTGCAGCCGGAAGTGGAACTTTGGGTGGATATTGCGGCCTTGTGGCTCTCCTTCTTTTGGGCATTATCTTAGGAGTTGCAACCAACAATTTACCTTCTCCTCTCTGCAACTTTAACCTTGTAAGCATCACAATTTTACAACCATTAAAGCCCTACTTGCGCAAAACTCAAGCAATCAAGAAAATAAACCTTTACTCTAATACCAACTTGATCTGTTATTGAATTTTATTGTTGTTGTGCTAATTTCCATTACATATTTATAAACAAATGCTTATCCATTTCTTATTGTGCATGGTTCTCTTATGGTGTTGTGAGTGGAAATAGGTAAAAAAATTTCTAGTTTTAAATGAAAGACATGAACAAAATAGCTTCCAAAAAAGGTGTTGAACATCTTCAATTCAAAGTACAACAAACCATCAATTGAACACTTGACACATTGTTTTGATGAAGGATTTTACCCCTCTTGGGTTACATCTCCTTGGTCTAGCTTCCATGACTTGGGCCTCTGTATTATCTCAATATGGAAAAAAAATTGTTGTTTACAAATCTCTACTACCCCTAATATCTATTCCAATGTGTTCAGAATGTCGAAATTAGCTAGGAACACCTTTTCCTGAGCTCAATTTGGTCGAAAAATCCTCCAGTGATGACTCAAACTGCCTTTCCCTAGAAAATCTCCTCCAAAACAAAAGGAACTCCAGTAAGCCCGATATTTTTGGAGTAAGGGCCGAATTTGGAGGCACCGCCGAAATTTCTGCCAACCTTACCTGTGGGTTAATTAAATTTAATCTTGGATTAATTAATACTAATCCAATTTTTAATGCAAAATCCGCACAGTTAACTAATTGTCGGCCTCTAGATGTGGTTAGTGGTCACATGACGTGGCTTTCCGATGGTTAATGCAACCTCTGCACATTTAAATGTCACGGTTAAGATTTAATCGTTAGCTGACGGGTAGTGTGGACACATGTTGCAGAGGATTTTGTCATTTGAGCTAGCAGTTAAGTGTTGGCAGTCGTTTGGATAAACTGCAACATGTCACCGTCGGAGTGTTCACATGGAGGGTTGGCCCTCCCAACACCCAACTATCGGTTCATTAAACTTTAAATACATGTGAAACTCTATATGGTTGAGAACCAATGTATAGCAGAGATGGTTATGTGCTTTGGACTGTGTAGAGGAGGTTGCGGGGTCGAACCCCGGTGCCTCCATAAAAATTTTACCACTGCCCATAACTGATCCTTTAGGGAGGGGCATGTGGGGGCCTCCGGGCTTGCCACTTGTCCCCTCCTCAATGGTCTTGTTATAAACCAATCACAATATGCCACATCACCTCCACTAACAACCAATACACATTTGACACTTGGAGAGCTCTATCAAATCATTGACCACAGTTGACCTTGCATAGTCACCTACCATGTCCACAGTACGAACCACTGACTGTGCAGTGACTGTGCATTTTTTTAAATTTCTCCTATTTGGCAAAGCTGACAAAACTCAATAACTTCCTCATATGAACTCATTTTTCAGTGAAATGAATTGCATTAGGATCATTTTTCCAAGTCGGGCGCGGTCCTTTAGGTTTCGATCCATTCTGAGAACTTTGTTTTTTTTAGCTAAATACTAAGCGCCTGATCAACTACCCTGATCAACTACCCTATTGAGTGAGTGGGAGTAGAAGTGCTTCTATCTCTTTTTTTTTGTGGATGGACTATTAAATATTTAGAATGAATATATAAAGTAGGAATATGATGAAATGATATGTTTGATAATTCATTATAGAATTGTTTATTAGTATGACAATGATTTAGTAATATCAATTCTATCATCAATATCTTTATGGGTTTGACTTCATCATTGGCATCTATGAGAATTTCATTATCATGTTTGTAGTGTGGGTTTTGTTGTTGCACTTCTTATGAAAAAGCTTGGAAACTATGTGATCTATTTCTCTAACAAATTTCTCAAATAGGAGATTGGATTCTAATAAATCTCGCTACAACAAATAGTTGAATATCATTGAAGAACTCATAACATGATTAAATGTCCTTTTAGTGTTTTGGTAAGTAAAGCATCATTAATAAAAACCCTTCTAATTTATTATTTATGTAAAAAAAGCCTTTGTTACAATACTTATGCAAGAATTACCATCAAGAGAAAAATCATTAAGGGATGGAGAGAAACTACCTGTGAGGCATTGGTGAGAGGTACACTCTCAACATATAATATTTCAAAGAAGATGAAAAGGTAGTTCTGGTGTAGATCAAAGATAAGTTCATCATCTAGCTTGTCTGGAATGAATGAGGGGTTATTCAGAATTGGGTGACTTGCTTCACTCTACTATTTGAAGAATTAAGTTTGATTCTAGAGCCATCCACTGTTTGAAGAATTGAGTTTGATTCTAGAGTGAGTGGGTTGTATCAACCTACTTTATGTTTTATTTTTTCTTGGCTAAGAATTTTCCACTAAATCTTTCCTAGGAAATGGAGGACAATTTGTTTTACCAAATCTAATTTGAATTTCACATGTTCTTGGCCAAAACAAGCTGTATTGTCAAATTTTTGAATTATTCAGCTCAATTTGGTTGAATTTGGTAACTATGCTTACAACCATGTGCCATGTTGAATCACTCCATATGCCTAAATCTTATACAATTTCGATTGCACTAAGTATGTTTTCTTTCCGTAGAATAAATATATTAAATAAATTATTTACTTCAAGAAATTAAATCCAACCTTTTTTTTGAAAGAAAGATTGTATTTAAATGATAAATTGAAATTTTTGTTATCCTATATTAATAGTTAATTAATTACCTCGTAAATATTTTTGTTTTTAACTTTTTCACAATAATATCAATCTGAAAGGGTCCTTTTGTTAGAATTTTATTGAAAAATCTAACGTAAGAGTAGAGAAGCCTGACATATATTAGTGTTACAGTGCATACAACTTCAAAATTTTCGCTATATTGGAATTTTCGCTATTACTTGTCTTTTGGATAGTGAGGGGAAATATTATTGATCATCTGGTATAACTTTTAGATCTTGGATAGTGATATTTTAGGATATATGATCAAAGGAAGTTGATCTTCCTAGATGCTCCTAAATTCACCCATCAAACAAATCATGCTGGAAATTATGTTATAACTTTTCTTCTAAGAGGTTCCAAAAGCTGAAACTTGGACTGTAGAGAGGGTAAATTCCACTAATCATGTAGTCCAACTTTTAGATATTAAGTCGTGATATTTTAGGAGATATGATTAGAGGAAGTTGATATTCCTAGATGCTCCTAATATCATTGCATCAAATAGGTCATGTTAGAAAAGGATGAAACTTGGACAATAGTGACGGGAATTCCAATTAATCATCTAGTTTATTTTTTTAACTTGGACTACCATGATTTAGTAGATATGCACATAGGAAGTTGTTATTTTATTTTGCATGCAAAGTGTTTGAAGAAATTCCTAAATGGTTTAATGATTTACTGCATACAAACTATTTGATGAAATGCCCCAATGAAAATGTTTTTGTGGATGAGGATAGTATTTTTGTATATTAACATTGCTGTAGTTTATCTATGCCTATTTGCATGCAAAGAATTGAATAAATTTGTTAAAGGTGTTTTATTACAATTTGTATACAAACTATTTGATAAAATACTAAAAACCATAAATCAAAAGTTGCATGTTTGAGTGATAAGTTAGTATGCTATAAGTTGAATTATAACTTTGTTTCTTATTTGATTTCATACAAAATGTTTAACAAACTTTTTGTAAGAAAAATACTACTTAATTGGCTATAGTATTTGAAGAAATGTTTATAGGTAAATTGTTTGACAAAATGTACGAGAGATGATATATCAAGTTTTGTAAGTGTGGTTAGGATAAATTTAGTAGGGTTAAGTGACAAATTGTATCAAAGCTTATTAAAAAAAAAATGGGTCTAGGTAACCTTTGTAAATCATTGAGGGAACTAGATATGTTACAAATTTATCCTTTACTTCCAATTGGTTGAGACATGAATAACTAAGGAGAATTTAATGCATTATTTGCATCTGCACAATTACAATTTCAAGACATAAGTTTCACGCGTATCTTTTGAGAATTAAATATGGTTGCTAATTTTCTCTCTAAACAGGTTTTAGTGTGGAATATTATAATGAATATCACCATAACATAAAATAAATAAATAATATATTAATATATATATATATTTATATTTTTTATATAAGTATATAATATATATAATATAATGATATATATATATATATATTATAATATATATATATATATATATATAGATATAGATATAGATATAGATATAGATATAAGATATAGATATAATAACATTTGAAAAATCTATACAATACTCAACTTCAGTCTATCTTAAGGTTAAATGATGAACTGCCAATGCACATTAAAAGATACTAACATTAGACTAGGGGTTAAGCCATGCCGCAGATTATATTCTTTTTATACATATTTTGTTGACATGGGTTCATTGTATTTGGCTCAATCCACATAGCCCTTAGTAGTTCGACTAGCATTATTAAAGGCATTGTAATGTTTTAAGTACTAGCATCCAACCATGTACCATCTACCTGGACTACCTGGGCACATATCCACCGTCCACCTAGGGTTAGATGATCCAACAACTAAGGTAAAAGGGACAACCAATGAGGTTACCGCTGCCCCCAGGTCTTGAAGCTTCCCCTCATTCCTTCATTTGACGATAAAATTTATTGGGTCTACAACATGGGTAATCTGACCAGGGAGACTTCATTCAATCAACTTCTTGGCAACGATAGTTTTCTTTCCCTTAATGAAGGCTTTTACTCTTATTTTCCCTTGGAAACTTACTTCGTTTGAATCTCACCACTCTTAATTTAATTATCCATTTTTACAGGTTTGTGTTCTTTGGTAGGTTTAGCAGTGAGATCTAATAACCCAAGTTCCTTATGGTGTTGGTCAGTTATTTACACTTCGCTTCTCGTGAATCTTTCACCTACATGTTTATTCATGACTGTAATAATTTTCCTTTTCTGGTGTTTGACAGTGTTAGAGTTGCTCAAATGTGCCTTCTCATTAAGGTACAATGATTAATATAATTATATTTTCCTTCCTAGGATTTCTTAACTTCTAAAACCCCATTTTTCTAACAATTTTCTTGTTGTTTGTCTCTTTTCTTCCATGCAAGTCTAGTATTGGTCTCATTTGGTTTTCATACAACTACGGTAGCATGAAACTACCCATTCATCATTTGTCTCTCTAGGTTATTTCCTCTTTAGATCACTCAGTGGATTAATGGGTTTTCTTAAGAATTGCATCATGGCATGTTCAATTTTTATTTGAGCCCATGGTTGACTAGAATTACCCTAGGGTTTAGTAGTTTTGCAACTTTCCAACAATTTATAACTAGTTTCTCAGGTTTTATCTATAACCCTAGCTAATTGTATGTTTATTTTTTATATGAAGACAACCCTAAAAGGGTTTGTTATGGTGACCCACTGAGTTCATCTACTTGTTAACAAGGTTTCAAATTATTTTTTTGATTGGCCACCAACCATCATTTCCCTTACTAGTTAACAAAATCTTGTTTGTATAAATATATTATGGAAATCTACACTTTACTTGTTGTTTTTTTCCGATTGAAAAGGTTCGACTATGGATAATTATGGCATTGTGTCATTTTCCTATGTTTTATCAACAAAATTGGATTATGGATCAATTTGTGGCATTATGTCATTTTTCCCTTTCTTTGCTTGACTACAACATTTGTTTATGTAAAATATTATATCACTATTTCTGTAACATTTGAGGAAAAGAATTAAATGATTAAAGGTTTATTTAATCTTTCAGAACTTTGCCTATTACATAATAGTTTATTTGTTATGGAATAAAAGATACCTTCCTGACTCCAATTTGTAGTTTTCATTTAACATCATATTTATGTCTTTTCTATTTACAGGTCTTAGTTCTGACTCTGAAATGTTGTTTCTATGTTACTGTTTCCTCCAGAATTTTCACATGTGTATAGTAAAAGATTATATCACCTAGTTTCAAGGAGAACTGAGATTTTCCAAAAAAAATATTTGAGCCCATGGTTGACTAGAATTACCCTAGGGTTTAGCAGTTTTGCAACTTTCCAGCAGTTTATAACTAGTTTCTAGGGTTTTATCTATAACCCTAGCTAATTGTATGCTTATTTTTTATACGAGGATAACCCTACAAGGGTTTATTATGGTGGCCTGCTGAGTTTATCTACTTGTTAATAGAGTTTCAAATTATTATTTTTATTGGCCACCAACCATTTACCTTACTGGTTACCAAAATCTTGTTTGTATAAATATATTATGGAAATCTACCCTTTACTTGCTATTTTTCGCTGGTTGACAAGGTTTGACTATGGATAATTATGGAATTCTATCATTTTCCTATCATTTATCAACAAAATTGGATTATGGATCAATTTGTGGCATTCTACCATTTTTCCCTTTCTTTGCTTGACTATAACATTTATTTATGTAAAATATTATGTCACTGTTTTTGTAACATTTGAGGAAAATTAATAAATCATTAAGGGTTTATTTAATCTTTTAGAACTTTTCCTATTACATAATATTTTATTTGTTATGGAAGAAAATATGCCTTAGTGACTCCAATTTGCAGTTTTCATTTAACATCATATTTATGTGTTTTCTCCTTTATAGGTTTCAGTTCTAAATCTAAAATGTTGTTTCTCTGTTACTATTTCCTCCAGAATTTTCACATGTGTATAGTAAAAGGCTATATCACCTGGTTGCTAGGAGAATCGAGATTTTCCAGTTCAACTAGTTTCCCAAATGTATTAACACAATTTAGCCATGGTTTAGATTGTCTTTGATGGCTTTCGACCTCTAATATTGAGACTAACCACAACCCTCACATGACTACCTCTCTTTTTATTTATTCAAAGGCCTATTAAGTTCAATTCAAGAATTTTCTGGGAAACATGCATAACAATTTTTCCATTGTAAATATGCCTTCTTCTATTCCAGTTCTATGATTAAGACGTAACATCATTTATGATCTTTTCATTGTTCACACAGTCCAAATTAGTTTGCAGAATTACTTATTTTATTATTCAAACTGCATATTAAATAAGATTTTCATTTGCACCATGTTCAGTTATTTTTTCCAAAAATAACTAACACATAAACAATCTTTAGCCTTTTGACATATACAAAGTCACAAATATCCCTGGAAACTTAAGCAAAATTGTAGGCATGAGGGGGCCTGACCAAGGTTTAGCATTAATTAGCCAAGCAAATCCCTACACCACTGGCCCTTTCGGTATCAATCCGCGAAGTGCGGACCGAAGTCTCACCGAAAGCAATATGGGGGGATGCTGGAACCAAGTTTCCACACCCTTGATATGTTTGTGATGTCGCTTTATCTCTTCTATCCCTGCCTTCGCGCAGGTGATCTTGCTCTAGGGCTTTTAAGACAAACCATCTGTTTCGGCTTTCAATACCTTCGTGAAAGTACACAGTCAACCTTCATGCAGCTTTAACCCATGGCTCCCTCTATTATCCTAAGTGATTCACTTATCTTGTCAAATACTTAATGTTATCACCACGTAAGCATATATTCGTGATTGCGTTCAATTATTCAATGTAACTATAGTCATTCGCACACCATATAAGTATAATAAAGGAAATTCATACGCAATATACAAACCCATTAACAGAACAAATACAAATAAATAGCATAATAAATATCTTTTATTGATATCTTTCAAGTATTATAGCTCTGTCCACCCTGCGCACACAATTGCAGGGGTCCACGAACTCAGTTATAGACTTCTAACCTAAGCCTTTGCACACTCAGCTGCAGAGCCTCTACCTACACTACAACCCAAGACATAGACTTCTTGCTCTAAGGCTATGACTCTTTCTGTCGTATTATCCTTTAACTACTTAGAGCTTAGCTCTTTTTATACAATCCCATGGTGCACGGACCATCGGTAGATCTTTTACAGTTGACATTACATTTCCAAAATAAGGGCTGACAACCCTATGACGCTTTAACACCTACGTGCTTCACAACCACAAAATGTAGAGTCTTTACACTTGGATTACAAAATTTGACCAGAATATGGGCTTTTAGCCCCAAAACTACCCTTGGGGGATCCCACGCCCAACAGACCCCCAACACAAACATCGTGACACGCCCTCAAGTCACTCTGCAGGCACAGACATCTTAGCATGAAGACCTCCCAACTTTGTTTGGATGACCGCAACCTTGGCAATGCATTGAGCGGCCACCTGTTGGACTTCTTCCACTATCTGTGTAGTGACTACCACTAAACTTCCACCCTGAATCTTCTGCTAAGTTGCATGTAGTGTCACGAGCTTTCCTTCAATGGAAGCTGTGATCATATATGCCACGTCTATCCATGGCTATATGAACGCTTTTAGGACTGCTTCTTTGTGCCAAGCGACTTCCACCTATTACTTAAGTGCCTTTGCCTCCTGCATCCATGCAAGCCTTTGTGTAAGGGTCGTCGTCTGCGTAGTCCCTTTGACCTCATCATATCTTTGTTGTAGCTCACGCACCTCTATCTCCAGGTGCTCTACATTTAGGACCTCCTACAGGGTGGTCAGGACCTCGAATGACTATTCAAAAAGTCGCGTGTAGTCTATTACTGCACTATCGACTGCCACTTTTGTTGTTGTAACGACGGTGGCACATTGTTCCCTAAATTTTGACAGAGTTGAAGACTAAGCCCTCAACTTCAATTATGTGATCTGCAAGTTCATTTCTAGCTTAACCTTGTCCATCTCTATCCAAGCGCGCGCATCCCTGTGGCCAACTTGTGGACGCGCGCTTCAACTTTTTATTTTGCCTGAATGTCCAACTCCGGGACCATTCAGCATGCTTCCTCCACTACCTGCATGATTTTCTTATTCTATTCCATTGCCTTGTTGCGCTACATGCCCAACTACTCAATATTGATGCATTGTTCGTTCATCACCTGCAAATCGTGACTCTCCTGGGCCCTAAGTTCCTCGGTGACTCCATCTTGCAAGAGGTGGAGCGCCTCTTGAGGGAGCATGGCCATATTCAATCCCACCTGTTTCAGGCTACTTACCATGGGCCTGTCGGCCTCATTTTGTGTAGTAACTGCCCCATCTAGTAGCAGTATGGCACTGGTCACCCATGTGCGTAACATCTCCACAACAGCTGAAGTGTCGATCGTGAGGCTAGTGGACACTGTGCAGCCTGTGGAGTGTGAGCCTGCAACTCCTGCAGCTCTGTCTAGAGAGCCCCTAATACCAATTTTTGCTACTCTTTAAACTATTGGAGGGCCTCCATGGTGACATCCCTCACCATTTCTCCACTATCATGAAAATCCCCCTCAATGAGGGTGATTGGGTCCAAGAATGTCTTTGAAGCCTTGGTTTTCTTTTGTGACACTAACTTCTCTTGCGGTCGGTGACGCTTAAGTTGCGTGGACGTCCTCTGTGGATTCACACCACCTTGTTCTGTCGGCTCCTCTATTTCTGCCTCATCCCTAGGCGAAGGTGACTTTTGCCCTTCATGCTCTTCTCCTCCTGTCTCTTATTGTTTTGCCAATTTCGTGGCGTTGCGCACTTCTTGGGTCTTAGCCTTGGCTTCCTCTTTTCTGTGCTTCGCAACCAGCTACGCCATTCAGAGCTTTGTTTCTTCCTTCTTACATTATGCGACAGACTTGTCTTTTTCCATCGCAGAGCCTATTGCAGTGCGCCACTCTAGCTGCCGAGACGTGAGGACTACAAAGATAACATCATTTGTTGCTAGATAAGGTAAGTTGTGCCATGTCTTCATGGGGTCCTTCTGTGCCCTAATAAAGACATGATGAAAATATGCTTTGAACTCTGGAAAGCTCTGTAAACTAGCATATACTATGGGTGAGAACCATGGCTTGTGATTAATCCCCATCCAGATATTCATCTCCATCAAGATCCAAAAGATCTTGCTTTCTTTTACGTGTTGTGCATCCTTGGTCACCCACAGCGAAGCATACTTCGCTGCCTCTGGAAGGTCCGGCGCAACCAAAGGGAATTGGTTGACTTATGCCAGCTCCCATATCACCAGTACGATTGACAGTAAGAGCCACACGTAGTGGAATGTCTTGTCCTGCTCTTGTGCCTCACGACAGTTCGCAAGTAACTCACTGCATAGATAATTCACCAAGTTGAACTAGAATCCTTCAGCACATTGGGCTGCTAGTGCAATCACAGGCGGGGGCACCTCATCCGCGCAGCACTTCCACATCACCTTCCCTGCTAATACTTGTGTTTCTACCTTGACTGTAGGGTTGTTAATGTTGGAGATGGCATATCCCCGCTTCTTCTTCTCCAACTTGAATTTATTCTTCATAGCTTCTGCGACAGCCAACTCACCACCTTTTCCTTCTGACATATTGGTTGGATCCTCCCTTGAGTAAGGCAGTTGTGTGATCTAATGGATCTAGTAGTCTGTGATGGGAATGGGTTGCTCCAGCCACAAACACCCATCATGCACCAAGCAGAGCAGCCACCTAATGATGGAGATGGTCACTGGTGTGCGGTGGTAATGCGGTACCTAGAGAAATTTGAGCAGCCCAACTTTCTCCACACCCTTGAGTATGTTCACGGCTCTAATTCAATCATTCTAGTATTCATGTCAATCTGTCAGCACATTAGTTGCTCAGTTGCTAAATGCGGGAATTTCTCATGATTTACGAGGTCCCAATCTTCGAACTTTAGTACAGGAACCTGCCCTAAGTGTGGCCCCTCAAAAGCAATGTCATCTGGGAGCAATGGAGTTTGCAGGGAGCTCTTGTTGTCATCTATGTCCTTTGGCACCTTGGCTTTGCCCTTGCGCGAAGGAACATATTCTGGTAACTTGGTAATAGGGTCCACACCCTAGGTTTCAACTTCCATTTCCAAGTCCCCCTCATCCACCAGGATTTCTTCAGATTCTTCATCGTTGGCCTCTAGATTAATGTCCTTCTCCTTTTCCTACAAAGTGAGCTTGGTCCTCTATGGATTTCTTGGTGAGATGTGCACCGCTAGCATAGTCTACTTATCCTTCTTTGATCTCGGTGTCCTGGGTGAGTTAGGAACTTCAACTACCACTTTGGCACTCTCTAGGGCAGCTTCTACTACCTCAATTTCCTGCGCAACTTCCTCGGGTATTGACATGATTCTATTTAGGAGATCCTGCGTCTCCTTCGGCAATTTCTCAAATGTTGAACTTGCTCTCAAAGCCTCAAAATCTGCATGGTCCATACACACCTGATAGCGCAACAGCTGAATTTTCAAAATGCTAAGTGTTTTCTGCTGGATAGCCACCTGTGACTTATAGGGCCTTTTGAATTCAAATTTGTCCGTTCCCCCCACATTCGGCCCATTAATGCTAGATTGGGGGTAGATTTTCAAGAATCTAATCCATAAATTTCACCTTAAATGCCTGTCCTCCGACCATCAAATCGTGAACAATGACTTTAATGGTCACTTTCTAGTGGACCTGTGTGTTTTCTCCACAAGTAGTGCAGCTGCCTTCACACTGTCGTGGACCCTGTGACACTTCCCTGCTTCACGTAGTCCTAAAATCACGTAGCTCCCCAACCCGGGAAGTTTAGTTTATAGTCCCGTGCCTCCTTTTAGCTACTTGGAGCGTTAAGACTATGCTACTTTCATTTAGTTACATGGTCGGACCACAGGTGTATGGCTTCAAGTGACTGCCATTCACCTTTCCTCGGAAGGGTTCTCCATTTAACTTGACAAGTTGTACCACTCCTCCGTTGATAATATCCTTAATAACATAAGGCCCTAACCAGTGCATCCTGAATTGTCTAGGGAATTTATCAAACTTACTATCATACAACAAAACCAAATCATTTACTTTAAATGTGTGCAGCTTGATGTGTCGATCATGCCATGCCTTTTCACACTACTTTTGTACCTATTGGTGAAACCCAGCAAAAAATATTTCTTCTTCGAGCTCATCCAGCTGCACGAGCCTTCCAGGGCTCCGTGATCCGTCATACCTGTGAGCATTGCTATGCACAGAATAGGCACAATGTATTCCATAGGAATTATGGCTTCCACTCCATAGACAAGCCTAAAAGGGGTTTGTCCCATCAGCATTTTGCATGTTGTTCGATAAGCCCACAATACTACAGGTATGCGTAGGTCCCAACCACTTCACTGAGCATTGCAAACCTTGGTCAGCATATTTTCAAGCACTTTGTTGAATGCATCCACTATCCCATTAGCCTATGGGTGATAAGGTGTGCTCTTCTGGTGATATACCTAAAATTCCTCCGCTAGTGCGTTGATCATCTCATTTAGGAAGTGTGTACCATGTTCACTCATCAAGATCCTTGGACATCCAAATCACATCAGTACATGCTCAAATAGGAACTTCGCAGTCGTCGTGCCCGTGCAATCCTTCACCTGCTGTGCTTCTACCCAATGATTCAAATACTCCGTTGTAGTGATAATGTACCTTGCCCCTGTCTTCCCTTATGGCTAAATGTGTCCTACAAAATCTATTGCCCACTTCTCAAAAGGTTGCAACGTCATTTGTGGATTCAAAGGAATTTCATCCCTCTGCGATGGCGTACCTATTCTTTGACATAAATCACATGCCTTGTAATATGCTTTTGAATCCTGATGAAGGGTTTGTCACCACAAACCGGCATGTAGAATATTCTGCGCGGTTGCTCTCCCTGCATAATGTCCTCCAGCGACGCCCCCATGAGCGTCCATGAGGATGTAGCTTTGTTCAAACTCAGGTACATACCGTCACAATATCTCATCAGTCCCCATCTTGTATAGATTCCCAGCAATGATAGAGAAATTTGCTGCACACACCACTAATTCCTTCTTTTGCTGGACAGAGTATCCTTCTGGTGCAGTTCTTGTTGTTAGGAATTGTATTATATCCTAGAAATGACCATCCACGACATGCTCTGCAAATAGCTACGCATCAAGCAACCCTTCTTCCAAGTTAGTAGGTTCCTCTGTTGTTTCGATGTGCAATAGATGGTTTGGCCCCACGTTCAATTGTCCAGGCTTCACAACAACTTCAAAATCATACTCTTGGAACAATAAGAGCCATCTGCAGATTCGCCCCACCAACATAGGCTTATTGACCAGGTACTTCAATGTGGAGTGATCGTAAACATATTAAAGTGGCCTCCTAGCAAGTAGTGTTGGTACTTCTGGAGCGCATACAACATAGCTAGCCCCTTTATTTCAGTGGTAGAATAGTTCTTCTCTACTTTGGATAATCTGTGACTTGCAAACGTGATAGGGTGGTCCAAGCCTTCTAGGCCATCCTGTGTTAGTACTGCCCCCAGCACTTTACATGACGTGTCGACATGTACATGAAACTCTTTCTTCCAGTTTAGGAATACTAGAATCGGTGCAGTAACCATCTTTTCTTTCAATATATCCAATATTTTCTTATAGTCGTCGTTCTAGCAAAACATGACATCCTTCTTCAATAATTTTTCCATCGGCGCGGTGATCTGTGCATAGATTTTGATAAACTTCCTGTAATATCTCGTATTTCCAAGAGTAATGTGCAGCTGTTTCACACTCCTCGGCACTTCCAAGTTTAGTATCACCAAAATCATCATGGGGTCTACCATTAGTCCTTGTCTACAGACCACGTGCCCCAATAGGTTCCCAAAAGGAACACAGAATAGACACTTCTTGAGATTGAGCACGATATGGTATCTTTGACAAGTATCCAGCATCAAATTTAAGCTTTCTACATGGCACTTGACCAACCCAAATACAGTCCAATCATCAAAATATATCTCTTGAAACTTATGAATATATTCCTTGAATGTTGCACCAACCACACGTGAAAAGATTGCAGGCGCATTCTTCAATCCAAACGGCATTACAGTATATTGAAAGCAACCACACTCAGTCGCGAAGGTTGTCTTGCTCCTATCCTCTAGTGCAATTTTTATTTGGTGGTACCCAGAGAACCCATCAATGAAGGTGTATGCTTCCTGGTGACCTACATTATCCAACAATTCATTCGTGAACGGAGTCGGGAAAGGATCATGCACACAAGCATCATTCAATTTTGTGAGATCCACGCATATCCTTATCTCATAGTTCTGCTTCTTCTCTTGCACCACTGTTGGCCTTACCCAATCGGACTCTTCCATAGGCTTAATGATGCCTGCTGCTAGCATTGTGTCTAGCTCTAAGCGGACCTTCTCCTTGTATTTCAGATTTAGACAGTAAGGCCTCTACTTAACTGGCTTTGCATCGGGTTTTAACATGGTCTCATCGCTCCTAGAGCTCTGATTATTCCTTTCAAATCCATAAACTTGGTAGAGAATAAGTCCTGATATTCATGGAGTAATTCAGTGACCTTATCCACCATCACATCGTCCCAGTAGTCTCCAATCTTCATGAATTTGGGTTCTGCCTCCATACCAATGTTCACTTGTTTTATTTTCATCGGCGCGTTATATCAGGGTTCTCAATCTATGGTCCTTGAACCTCGCGATGGCCTTCTGTTTCCATAATGTTAATCTTCCACAGATCCTCATTCTCCTCTTTAGCAGTTACATTATAACATTCAAGCATGTGACTCAGCTAAGTAGCCCAACTGAATTAGGTCTAAAGGATCTTGTGGTATCCTAAAGATGGTTGCTTTCACCTCTTATAGTGCTTCATCAATATTGTCAAATCCATCCTCAAAACTGAATGTCACCATGAATCCTTTGCGCAGGATATCCCATTCACCTGTCCCATTATGGAGCTCTGTTTCTATATACCAGTTCATTAGGATAATATCCAGGGTATGATAGAACAAGTGCACCCACTCAGGTTGTGGCTTTTCTCCATAAGTCTGCGTCCATTTGGCCAGATGCACGCACGGATCATTCTATCCATCGTACTTGTCTGTCAGTCACATCTTAGGCTTCCCAAATTGTGTTGTCATCATCCTCCTACAATCGCGCCAATAATCAAAGCTTCCCTTGTGCGTACTCCACCATATAGTGGGTGTAGTGCGCAGATCCCAGTGCAAGGCCTGGAACCACTGCTTTTCTCGTACCTCCCTTTCAAATGCATCCAAAATATATCTACCTCATTTAGACCATCATAAGTAGGTAGATTTCTTACGTCTGACGACACACAATGTAGTGACTGGTTCATCATGTTTCAATTCAACGTAGTTACCTCATGTAATCAATTATGTCGGCATTCTATTTCTTCATCCGAGTCTGAGGTGTACGAACTCTCGCGATCCCACGCAATTTGTCCATCCGCGGTGGGATTCACCCAATCTTGGTCTCCTGTTGTTATCTTATAGATGAAGTCCAGATCATCATCACCCTCATAATCGCGAACTGGTTTCGTATAGCGCGATCCTTCAGCAAGATCCAGGGGTATTATTACACGTAGTGATTTCTTCTCAAAGATCATCTTTCACTTCTTCAGATTGATTACCCCATTCATATCAGTAACCCAGCCAATTCCCAGGAGTGGAGGGTAGGGATTTCTATCATCCACTATCTCTATTACTTCAAAATTTGACAATTTGCTCACTCCCTCAATATCCATGGTCACCACCTACAGCCGCCCCATGGGTATGATTTTCTGCTGATTCGCCATCCTTAGCTGAATCGGAGACCATTGCAGCACATGTCTCCCCATTCACTCCCAAGTCTGCTTTGGTAGGAAATTCGCATCTGATCCCAGGTCAAAAATGACCTGGTCCATTTCATACTCTCCTATTTGTGTGGTCAGTCTCATCTCGCGTATCGTCCTTGCCTTATGCTTGCCAATATTTCGTACCACACGCGGCTCACCTGGCGTGGTTCCAGCGCATCTATTGAAGAGTACTTGTAGCCCTTTTATAGCCTTACTATCTCGCAGTAACTTCATACAGGTTTCCAGGAAAGTTGTGAGCATAGAGGGGTCCATCTCTAGCTCAGGCTTATCCTTGCTTCCTGAAGTAGAGGCCTTAGCGAAGCTCTTCTTAGCTTCCATGAAGGCCTCCTGAGCGCGCTCCAAATCAAACTCATCCTCTTTTGTCAGGGCCTTGCGAACCCATGAATTGTCTTCTGGTTGTTTCCCCTTGTCATCTCCCATTGTGATTCCACTCCGAAGCACTATATTTACGCTTGGATCTTCCTCACATGGCTCAAACCTCATCATCTGTAGGTTCTAAGTCAAGGGAGGTGGTAGCGCCCCTTTGTCATGTATCCTAGCTATCAGCGTAGGACAATATTATGTTTCATGATCAAACAGCGTGCAATACTTGTGACAGATGTGTTGGATTAGTGAAATCGTGGGCATAGTGTCATGATCCTCCATAATTGTAGCAAATCAACTATCCTCGACCTCCACCAGGTCTTCCCCCACCTCGGTCTTATTCGCACCCCTGAAATCCCTTTTGCGCCATCCCTGCATTCTATTCAAGGGGTTGCATTTCAGCCTAAACCCCATAGGTAGGAGTTCTATCCATCATCAATTCATAGCTCCTACAAGTATGCTCATCATTTCCTACCGACCTACAAAAGTTGCAGAACAACTGTTGCGGTGCTTGTACATACTTCGTAGCAAGTGATAGTTATCTGTGGCATGTTTTTAGGCTACCTAATAGATAGCGCACCATAATGCAGGCCCCATGCTAGGTCATGCTTAAGCCTCTAGCCTTAAAGGCATCAGTCCTCTTCCTGCAATGTAGTTTGCAAAGACTAGGCAATGGTCTTTGTCATGACCCTGACTCTTGCACTTCAAGCACCATACCTCCTCACATATCTCTAGTTGAACCGTCCTGTCCTGCTTCAGACTTTGCATCTCAAGGCACAAATTCTTCAGCTGCGAATGGATCTACTAGACTCCTAGATTAGGATCATGCATCAAAGTTTCATGTAGTCTCATGGAAATCTCTAAGGCCTCCACCTAATTTTTTATCTTCTACTGCAACAACGGACTCCTTAAGTGTGGTAATAGCGAAGCCACAAACCACTCACGATGTTGTCCATCTATCAAGTTCATGTTGGCTTCACAGATCATACATTTCAGCCTCTGGTCTAGTTCCCAAGGTGTCTCACTTGGTTGCATCATGATCTCTTTGAATCCCACAATCGACTACGCTTCATAATTAGGCTTGCTAAATTCCCTATTTAGTGTTGCCCACTCCAGCGTTTGGGTTATTGTTAGAGTACTTAATATACTAGGTTAGTGCACAATCTTGCAGAGCACTAACCAGTGTCGCCTTCTTTATATGATCATCTATAATACCTTGAGCTTCCCATAAATCCCTCACAACGAACCAGAATTGGTCTAGGTCCTCATTTCCCAAGCCTTTGAATAAAGGCAACTTCACTGTGTTTGCCATACTGAATCGTGGTGGAGGAGGAGGTGGTATGGGCGAAGTTGGAAGTGATGGTGGTGAAGTCGGAGGTGGTGTGGGTGGAGTTGGTATTCGCAAGAATCCTTGTCTTATTAACTGAATAGAATTTCACAGAGAAACCTTTACTATCGCTTCTTTGTCCCTTCACGGAGGTGAAATCAAGGGGCTATACTCTGGACCCTTATTTCCTTTGCTTTTGTAAATTTTTCACTTTGCATAGTCTCAAACATCAGGGTAGCTACATAACCTGTTTTTCGTACAACATCATTTTAATCCATGTATTCAAAGATTTTAAGTACTTACCTCGTGGTCCTTTGAAAAAGCGTCAGTCCGCTTCACTATTGCTGACTGAGGTGTCAACTGCGAATTCAGTCAAAAATAATCCTATGATGCAATCGATCCAATGGTCTACAATGCATGTGACCTTTTCCTCTGATGCTTCCAACCTTCGCACTAGCTTTGGGGTCCACACAATAGGAGCGTTAATTTTTTGCCTTCCTTAGCTATCTACTAGCTTCGCGATCCACTCATATAGCTCAATAGGGAAAGAACAGAAAAATATTTCACGGATCTATGTATATAGGTATCGGTCCAACCACTATTCCTTTGGCAACCACGGGTTTCTATTCTCCTCTATCACAAACTCATGGATCTTTCTATCCAACCAGTCTCCAATCTCCTTCTTAGTTGGACTCTAGTGATACGACATCACACATCTCTTATGTAGATTTTGGTCCCGGCAACGGAACCATTTGTTGGCTTGAGGGGGCCTGACTTAGGTTCAGCGTTAGTTAGCCAAACAAATCCCTACACCACTAGCCCTTTCGGCATCAGCCCGCGGAGCGAGGACCGAAGTCTCACCCAAAGCAATATGGGGGGATGTTGGAACCAAGTTTCTGCACCCTTGAGATGGTTGTGATGTTGTTTTATCTCTTCTATCCCTGCCTTCGCACAGGTGATCTCGCTCTAGGTCTTGTAAGACAAACCCTATGTTCCGGCTTTCAATACCTTCACAAAAGTACACGATCGACCTTCGCACAACTTTAACCCATGCCTCAGGTACTTTCGTGCTACTATAGCAATGTGTCATGTAGATCCCTCTATTATCCTAAGTGATTCACTTATCTTGTCAAATACTTAATGTTATCACCGCGTAAGCAGATATTCGTGATTAAATTCAATTATTTAATGTAACTACAGTCATTCACGCACCATATAAATATAATAAAGGAAATTCATACGAAAGATATTCAAACCCGTTAACAGAACAAATACACAAAAATAGAAGAATAACTTCTTTTATTGATATCTTTCAAGTATTACAGAATCTTTCCACCCTACGCACACAGCTACAGGGGTCCGCACACTCAATTGTGGACTTCTACCCTAGGCCATTGCGCACTCAGCTGTAGAGCCTCCACCTACACTACAACCCAAGATTTATACTTCTTGCTCTAAGGTTATGACTCCATCCATCGCATTATCCTTTAACTACTTAGAGCTTAGCTCTTTTTATACAATCCCATGGTCTGCGGACCATGGGTAGATCTTTTACAGCTAACATTACATTTCCAAAATAAGGGCAGACAACCCTATGACTCTTTAACACCTACACTTCGCGACCACAAAATGCGGAGTCTTTACACTTGGATTACAAAGTTTGACCAAAATATGGGCTTTTAGCCCCAAAACTACCCTTGGGGGATCCTGAGCCCAACAAAAACACATCCACATAGTAATGCTTATCTAATTTTCTTCTTGTACTGCAAGATTATCTAGGAAGTCTCTCCACCTAACTCAAGACTGGCAATGACTTTGAGCCTCCCCCCGAGCTTCCTCACATCCAGACAGTATAGGGTTGATCCCTAAGTTAAGTTATCTTTCCAAACCTCAAGACCACTTGGTTCAGTTCAGAGATTTAACTAACGGGGTTCACTTAAGGGTTCCACTAGCTCGAATTCCAGCTCAAGAAATCCTTAATATTTGGAGTGTCATGTTCACCTGCACAACGTCCTGTGCTAGGCTTCAGTTCCTTCCACTCTCTCTCCTTAGGATTTCTTCCTTATTTTCCTTCGGGAAAAATATTCCTTCCTTGGATGCTTTCCTTTCTCTAAGAAACGAGAGAGATTCTAACTAACCTAACTGTTTGGGGAGTTTATTATTTAAAGTCTTCTTTTAATACAAAAACTTTCTTTCTTTAATTGTTTTTCTTTCATCTTAACACAGTGTTTGTTAGGCCTTCCTCTAGACCACAAACGAATTAAGTTCACAAAATAACTAGTCAAAGTGAAAAGTAAAATTAAAACAACAACATAAATTAATAAAGTATCCACAGGGTGTCACATATTCCCCTGAAAAGTAAAATTAAAACAACAACATAAATTAATAAAGTATCCAAGGGGTGTCACATATTCCCCCCCTTGAGCGAAACATCATCGTGGGTGTTCAGCACAAATTGCTTAACCAAATCTGGATAGGCCTATTGCACGAAGTATTTATCTTTCTAGGTATCCTCTTCGGGCTGAAGTGCTACCATTGCACTTTAACATGGGTGATAGCTTGCCTCTGTAGTGTTGTTTCTCTCTGATCAAGAATACGTAAAGGTTCTACCAAGAGTTCTTGGTCTGGTTCGACCTGCATAATAATCACATTCTTTCATTGTTTTATATTGATTACTTATCAATATTATCTAATTCAAATCACAACTTACATGTCACCTGCATATCCTACCAATTAATCACATGTCTAGAATCATAAGCATATTTCTTTAATAATGACACATGAAACACATCATCGACCCTTATGTGAGTGGGTAGCACAAGTTTATATGCCACTAGCCAAATTCTTTCCAAAATTTGGAAAGGACTAGAGTATCAGGGTGCTAATTTTGCGCAGCTACCCCATCGAAGGGTACTTTTTCCTAGGCTTCACTCATAGATAAACATGTTCTCCTACATGAAACTCTCTATAGATCCTTTTCTTGTCTACATAGTTCTTCTGCCTGTCCTGGGCAACCTTTAGATTCTGATTTAATTTCTTTACTTCCTATTCCATATCAGCAAGCATTTCAGGGCCTAATATCAGCTTGTCTTCAAGATTGTTCCAATTGGTAGACACTCTACATTTTCTCCCATATAACACTTCAAAGGAACTCATTCCCAAGGATTCATGGTAGCTATTATTGTAAGCGAATTCAACTAACTGGAGGTACTCCTCCCACTTGGTTGGTTTTTGCATCACGTACATTCTTAGCATGTCCTCCAGCACCTGATTCATCCACTAAGTCTGCCCATTAGTGTGAGGGTGAGACACGGAGCTGAACTATATTTGAGTACCCAGTCCAGTAAAAAGGGCTTTCCAAAAGGCGGAGCTAAATTTCACGTCCCTATCCAAGATCACCACTTTCGGTATATAATGTATCTAAAATATCCCCCTCATTAATATCTCAGCAATTTGAATTTTTTATACGTGGATTTAACTGGTATAAAATGGGTTGTTTTGCTTAATTTATTCACCACTACCATGATGGAGTCATTGAATTTTTTGGATTTGGGTAGTCCTGTAATAAAATATAGAGTAATCGTATCCCATTTCCATTTAGGAATGGGTAAAGGATGGAGAAACCCAGTAGGATGTTCCACTTTAACTTGTTGACACTAAACATTTAGCCAAGTGCTCAGTAATGTCCTTACTCATTCCTGGCCAAAAAAAATTCCTTTTAATTGCAGGAAACAATTTTTGATATACAGGGTGGGTAGTATACGAGCTTCTATGGAACTCATCCAACATAAACTACTTAACATAATTCTAGTTAGGTACATATATTTTTCCCTTGAAGGTCAATAGTTTGTCACCATTTATACCATATTCGGATTGCTTCCCTAAATTTTGTTCTTCACTAGCTTGTTGCCGTAAAAAAATGTATTCAAGGTCGTTAAGGGTAGCTTCTTCAATTTACTCAAATAATTTTAGTTTCACACGACTATACTGAATTTCATATACGCAGTATAATTTTTTTCTCAACGCATCAACCATTTGATTCTCTTTCCCCTTGAGATGTTTTATGTCAAAGTCAAATTCACTTAAAATAATAGTCCATCTATGAGGTTGGCTGAAGAAACTCATTAAACTACTACAATCAGTCATTAACAGGAATTTCTCTCCTAGTAAATAATGTCACCATACCTTTAAAGTGTGCACCACCACAGTTAACTCCAAATCATAGGCATAATATCATTGCTCATGATCCTTTATTTTGAAAGACTCATATGCTATGACTCTTCCATCCTGCATCAACACCCCCCAACATCTTCCTTGTAAGCATCTGTGTTGGGACAGAGTACCCTAGGTCAATTTTTGTTATATTTATTATAAAGTCTCTGCATTTTGAGGAGAAGAGTGTGAGTAGTGCTGGTCCATAGGAGTCAAAGGGGATTTAGGAAGGTCAAATACCCTTATTTTGTTAAAGTCAAGTTATTTTGAGACTCGCCCATGGTTCGGGGACCATGGTATTGTAACGAAGGAAGGGTATAAAAGGAAGTCATAGAAGAGTCATAGGTCAATTGACCAATAGAAGTACATGAGTTGAGTCTGATTTTATCTATTTTGTACTTGGGAAAAGGGCAAGGCTCCTACAACTATGTGTGTGGAGACCTTGGTAAGTCCGCAGTTGAGTGTGTGGGCCTGTGCAGCTGTGTGCGTAGGGTTGGAAAGAGTTGTAATTGAATATTTGAAGCATAATAAAGACTTAAACAAAAGAACTCTATGTGTATCTATGTATTACTGTTTTATCTCTGAATTTATTGTATTTATGATATGTTGAATGCATTTAATCAGGAAAAGTACTTAATAAATTTGTGAAGATGTAGATTTGTTTATTTATATGATGTTATGCATGTTTTAGTGTAATATTTGAAGGTCATAAGTCCGTATAATTTTATTTACTGGAAGTTCTAAGTTTCAAGTGTTAGGGTTCGCGAAGGTCAAAGAAATCCCTATATCTGTAGAAAACACATCACATAGTCCTCTAGATGGAGAAACCTGGTTTTAACATCCTCCGATACTGCCTTGAGTGAGACTACAGCCTGCGCTACGTGGGTTGTTGTCGAAAGGGACGGTACTGTAGAGTTTTGTTGGTTATCACAGCTAACTCTGAACCTGGGTCTAAGCCCCCTTAAGGCAAAAAATGGTTTCGTTGCTGGGACCAAGATCTATATGAGGAATGTGTGATGTGGCATAAGTGGATAACGACTAATAAGGAGATTGAAAAGTGGATAGGTTGGAAGTTGCACAAGTTTGCAGCTCAAGAAAATAGAAATCTATTCATGTTGAAAGAATAGTGGATGTAGAGATATCTGTATACAGAGGAGCATGGAGTTTTCTTCTCCTATTTTCCATGTGAATTATATGAATGGTTGGCTAAATTGGCAGATGTTCAACCTACCTGAAAGCTAGATGACCCTATTGCATGGACTCCATAATTAGTGAAGCGCCTGGAAGGATCAGAAAACAAGGTTGTGAAGGTTGTCAACTATTGGATCAATAGTATTTTAGGCGGATTTATTACTGAGTTTGCGATTGATACGTCTACTAGTTATAGTGAAGCTGAATGCCGGTTTTTCAAAGGACCAAGAGGTAAGTATCTGAAGTCTCTAAAAAATTGGATTAAAATTCTATTGTGCTAGAAATGGGCCATGCCACTAAATTTATGTTTGGAAGAGACCCGACAAGAGCTACACGAAGTGGGAAACAATTCAGAAAAGATCTAGATGCAATTGCTAAGTACAATCTTATGTTGGGAGCATCCAACAGCGAAGAAGAAAGTCCAAAGATGCCCAGAGGTGTGCCACAACTGGTAGATTAGGGCACTGTAGGAATACCACATCCATCCACTCCACCTCCACCATCACCTCAACCTCACACACCTACGCCTCCACCTCCACTTCCACCATCACCTCCACCTCACACACCCATGCCTCCACCTCCACCTCCACCTCTACTATTCAGTATGGCAAACACTATGAAGATGCCTATATTTAGGGTTTCCTGATCAATTCTGGTTTATAGTTGATGTTCTGTGGAAGTCACAACATATAATGGCTGACGATCTAAAGAAAGCATAGCTGGTCACAACATTGCACGACAGGGTGCTAAGTTGGTATTTTAAGTACAATACGACTCGTCCAGTTGCATCATTAAAAGACACAAAACATGCACTGAATAATGAATTTAGAAAGAGAAAGTCTCAAGCCTAGTATGTGACTGAGGTTAAAGAAATTAAGCAGAATGTGAATGAATCTGCATGGGATATTGATCAAAGCCTGCAATGTCTGCTACAATAGACTAATCTACATATTTTGGAAAAGCAACATAAGGACTAGTATATTTCTACGTTGTTACCTCATTTAAAGTTACCATTGTCATAGCAGAAGCTTGGATCGTAGGCTGGAGACTAGAAATTTCTATGAAGTTGGAGGCTTCGCCTATTTGGGATACGAATCTGAGAGTGCAGCAGATTCAGTCGCAGTTGGCTACCCTGTATATGGATTTGAAGGATCTCAAAAAGGGGAAAGAGGTCCAAAATGAGACCCGTGCTAAAGTATGGTGCTTAAAGTACAAAGGAAATAGTTGTAACTATCAAATTGGGGAGGTCCTATCCCCATGAAGCCAGAAAATTCCGCTGCATCAAGTAACAATGTAGTGCCACGGTCTGCTATCTGCCAATTAATAGGAAAACACTCAACTAAAAATTGTCATTTGTTTTAGAACTTCATTCAGACTTCCCAACAACTATTATGCAATTTCTATAAGTCTGTAGGCCATGATGAGCGCAATTGCCGAAGCTATGAGTTAATTATAGACACAATTCTGACATAGAGAGTATAGGCTGAGACACATCTGTAGTAGGATCAAGGCCCACCTGCAGCATGCGGAGGATTCCAGGGATGAGGAAGAGGACAAGGGGGAGGAGTTGGAAGAGGTCACAGACAAGTTATTTGTTATAATTGTGGGGAACCAAGCCACTATGTGCAAGATTGTCAGAACCCAACTCACCCATCTTGTTAGTATTGTTAATAGTTTGACCACATAATATAAGATTGTCTTGTACTCATCACAAAGATGCAAGAGAAGAAGAACCAGCATCCCACTCAAAACATCTAGATGATGAAGTCATAACCACACAAGGATAGCCCCTATGTTAATATAGTTACGTGACGCAGTATAGCTACCGGGGAAGATAACGCTGCAGGGAAACAGCGAGAAGAAAATTTGTGGGTGCGTAGGGTTGTTGACAAGGATATTAAATTTTATTTGCATAAGGTGAAAGAAACATTTATGGAGGCAAAGAAGAGCTTTGTCGATTCATGAGCTTCCACATCAAATAATCAAAGTGCATGAATAGAGACGACTAAATAGGTCATTGTTGCGTAAGAAACAAATCCTTCAGTATTGACATCCTTCTCACAGACCTGCATGAATCTCTTAAGGGACCAAAAAGTGTTGGAGGGACTACAAGAGTTAATAGATAACTGCACTAGCAAGGGAAAGTCGATTCCTAAAGAGTGTGCAGTGCACAAAGTAGACAAGAGTAAGAAAAGGACTGGTCGGAGATGAGATTGACTACACAAATTGGAGAATTTGAAATGGACCAGGTAATCTTAGATTTGGATTTGATGCAAATGTTTTGCCTAAATAGAAATTCGGTGCTACAGTGGTCCCCAATTCAGCTGTGAATGGTGAACCAACAAAAGAGTATTCCTATGGAACGCTCACATGGTGTAATTGTCGACATTGAAGGGGCACACGTTATAGTTGATTTTGAGGTAATTGAAATAGTAGAAGATAGTAATCCCTACCCAGCATTGCTTGGAAGTGATTGGGAATTTTATATGAATGCAGTCATCAACCTAAAGAAGTGGAGCATGAAGTTTGAGAAGAAGGAACTTAGATTCATTGTTCCATTGGTTCTAGCTGAGGGTGCGTGGTATATTGAACCAGTCTGAGATTACTATGAGGAGGATGATATTGAGCAAATATATCATATTACTGCATGGAATGAGGAGTGGATCAATCCTACACTGGATGGAATAATTACTTGGGAAAATGACAACTCCTTCAACTCGAATTCAGATGAGGAGCTCATGCACTAGAAGAATAGATTGCATGAAGTATCAATGTTGTGATGCAAAAGAGTTACTAAATCACTCTGGTGTGTATCCACTAAGGTACACAGCTTACCATATTATGATGGCTTGGAAGATTTAAATTTGTTTCTTGATAAATTTGAAAGGGATGTATCAAAGGAGCATCGGTTCGAAGCATTGGATATTGCACTAAGAGCTACGCCTACACATAAGCACAATTTTGCAAAATGGAAGGAGTACTGAAGGATGATGAAGTTGTGATTTCAAAATACCCGTATTACTAAAAATATACAGGGAAGGATGATACACACAAGCATATGGCTCACTGGACAAAAGCATGGGGAGAAGAACCACAACCTAAATGGGTACATATATTTTTCCATACCTTGGATACTATTCCGATGAATTGGTACCTAGAAATAGAGTTGCGACATGGAACCACAGAGTGGCACATTCTGAACAAAAGCTTTCTACTTACATTCAATTTCGAGGACTAATTCAAATGTATTGATGAATCCTTACAAGAAATCAAGGCCGCAATATTTAGAACACCTATAGAATCTATCGTGTGGGTACAACCTGGCTGGAGCACGCAGTTGCGCCATGCACTGGAGTGCTACAATGTTACCACAGAAGAAGGTGAGGAAGATCCCAGGAATATCAATATCACTAAGTTAGATGGAAAATTTGAAGTCGCAGGGCCTAAGATAGAGGTTCCTAACATTTCAAAACCATTGAATACCAAGCAAGTGAACATTGAGTTGGAAGCACAACCAAAGTTCGTGAATATAAGCAATTACTAGGCTGATGAAACAGTCGACAAAGTCATGGAATTGTTATGTCAATTCTAGGACTTGTTTCCCAGCAAGTTTTATGATTTAAAGGGGATAGTGGGGTATTTGGGTGTTATGAAGATCAATCTGAAGCCAGATGTGAAGCTAGTAAAGTAGTGCCCCTACTTATTGATTCCTAAATACAAAGAAAAGGTGTGCAAAGAGCTGGATAAGATTCTTGCAGCAGGAATTATTGAGCTTATCGAAGAATTGGACTGGGTTAGTCCCATGGTGGTTCAAGAGAAGAAGACAAAAGGAGATATTAGGATCTATGTAGATCTAAGGAAGTTGAACGATGCATGTGTATAGGATCCATTCCCTACTTCGTTCACAGATAAAGTCTTGGAGAACATTGGTGGTTAAGAAGCATACTCTTTTACAGATGGATTCTCAAGATATCACCAGATCAAGATCACACCAGAAGATCGAAGTAAGACCACCTTCGCCACAGAATGGGGCTCTTTTCAGTATATAGTTATGCCCTTTAGACTTAAGAATACCCCTGCGATCTTTTCTAGGGTGGTAGTTGCATCCTTTAAGGAATTTATTCACAAATTTTTTGAGATCTACTTTGATGATTGGACATTGTTCGAGTTAGTTAAAAAGCATGTTTCAAGACTTCACCTAATGTTGGATACTTGTAGGAAGTATCAGATCTCCCTATATCTGAAGAAATGTATATTTTGTGTACCATATGAAATAATTTTGAGCCACGTTGTTTGTAAGCAAGGATTGATGGTGGACCTTGCTAAAATTGTGGTGATTTAGAGCCCGAGAGGAATGTAAAATAGTTGCGTTCAACATTGGGCCATACAGGATACTATAGAAATTTTATTAAGGCATACGTGTAGATCACTATGCCCATGGGGAAATTATTGAAGAAAGTTGTGACATTTTGCTAGGATGATGATCGCCAGAAAAGATTAGATGTTTTGAAGGAAAATATGGCTACAACACCTATTCTAGTATTCCCTGATTGGAAGAATGAATTTCATGTACATGTGGATGCATCCTACATAGAATTAGGAGTAGTTTTAACCCACCTAGGCACAGGAGATATTGACCATCCAATTTCATTTTTGAGCAGAAAAATGTCTAAGGTAGAGAAGAATTATTCAACCATAGAGCACAAAGAATTGACAATGGTATATGTGCTCTATAAATTCAGCCATTATTTGTTGGGTGCACACTTCAAAATGTATACAGACCATTCAAATTTGAAGTACCTGGTCAACAAGCCTGTTTTTTTTTTTGGGGGGGGGGAGGGGGAAATTTATAGCTAGTTACTCTTATTTAAGGAGGATGACATTGAAGTAATTGTGAAGTGAGGAAAATTAAATGCTGGACCCAATCACCTTTTGCGGATTGGGAATGGTGAAGAACCTATAATTCTTGATGAAGGATTGCCTGATGCGCAGCTCTTTGTTGTGCATGTTTCAGACGGACATTTTGTGGATATAATCCAATTCATGTCTATGGGTGTATCTCCTGAAGGATATTCGATGCAGCAGAAGAAGCAATTGGTGGTTAGGGCTGCGGATTTCTCCGTAATTCCAAGGCACTTGTATAAAATGGGGTCAGATGAAGTTCTGCCTAGGTATCTACCGAATTATGAAAGATAAAGTATCCTCACTGAAGCACATGGAGGAGTTGTTGGAGGAAATGATGCTAGAAGAGCGACTGTGCAGAAGATCCTACGAGCTTGGTTGTGGTGGCCAAGTATACAAAAATATTCCAAGGAGTATTGTAGGGCATGTGATGTCTATCAGAGGACCGGGAAGCCATCGTGAAGGGATGAATTGCCTCTAAATCCACAAGTCTCATTACAGGTGTTATAAAAATGGGTAATAGATTTTGTGGGGCCTATTCAACCACCAGGAAGGAAGACAGTAGCACGCTACATCATAACGGACACAAAATACTTGACCAAGTGGGTTGAGGCATAGCCCATAAAGGATTGCAGCGCCGGTACAACCATGAATTTTATATTTGAGTACAGTATATCTAGGTTTGGTTGTCCTAATATTTTAATGAGTGACAGGGGTTTACATTTCCTAAATGAAACAATTGTTGCTTTTCTCAAAGAATTCCAGATGTATCATCAGAAAAGCACGCCATACCATCCTCAAGCAAATGGAATAGTTTAAGCTTTCAATAAGATCCTACAGAATGCTTTGACGAAGATCTGTAATGTGAATAGGAACGATTGGGATGTGAGCATACCAACTGTTCTCTAGGCATATAGAACTACCTGTAATAAGTTGACTGGACAAACACCATTTTGACTGGTTTATGGACAAGAAGTGGTGATGACAATGGAGTACATAGTGCCCATTTTGAGGATTGATATAGTCACAAAGATGGTGGATCAAGATATAATTAAAGAACACCTCGCCCAGATACTTGAGTTAGAGGAATATCACTTCTTAGTAGGCTTTCATCAGTAGGTGCAGAAGGCTAGAGAAAAGGTGTGGCCTAATCGCCACATTAAGTAATGCACCATTAAAAATGGTGATTTAGTGTTGATGTATGATAGAAATTTTACTAGGTTCCCAAGGAAGTTTTAGATGCATTTCCTGGGACCATACATCGTCAAGGACATTACGGATGCAGGTGCAGTTCAGCTCACGAAGCTAAATGGGGAGCTATTTCCAGGAAGAATCATGGGAGCCAGTTGAAGTTGTACAAGGGCAATCCTACCCCTACAAAATGACTATATTTTTGTAGAACAATATTAGTACTTTAGGTAGCTGCAAGGAAGTGCGGGACTATAAACTATGCTAATAAAAGGAAAGTTTGGCAAAGAGGTTGAGCTATGAGACGGTTAGAAGACAGGAGTCGATGGGAGATATGACGAAGGAGCTATGCTAGGAAGGTGGGTCCTGTGCTGCCTGGTTAGAAAGTAACCATTGGAAGCACTATAGATGATTGGATGGATATTTTTTCGTTAAAGGGAGTAGAGGGGAAGAATTTAAGGAGCATAGCTTTGGAACTCTGCCACCAAAAGAACATTTATGAGGAAGATATGGAGGGAATCAATGGATTTGAATTCAAAAAGGGAGATTGCCTTGAGATTTTGCACCTAAGCTTGAGCATAGACGATTGTTGCATGTCAGGATGAGATTAGCAAGAGATAGAGAAGGAGTTTTCACAGAAAGGGCTTGGGTTTGAGGCATATTTTCCTGAGTGGAAGAAGAAACTATTCTGGGAGAGCCTTGATAGGATGACTGCAACACCACGAGTCCCTACCATATCACCTAGATTGTCGAGGCTGAAACCTACTACCTCCACAGCAGGAGAGAAAATTCATAAGAAGTCAAAACAAGCCCCTATTTGGCAATCACCACACAAAAACCCAACTGAGATTAGACAAAAGGGTCGTATCAATAAGAATAAGTAGTTGATGGAACCCCAGGATCTAAATGAAGAAGAATTGACAATGGGGGTCGAAGATATCAATGCAGAGGAAGGAGAGCATATTACTCGACTACCGCCATATATACCTCCTAGGAAATCAAATACAAAAGTCACCAAGGACCCTGACTCGCTGAAATACAAGGTTTTCACGCCATTTTTGCCAGAGGCAGTACCTGTTGAGGGCGACTAAGTGGCCCGGGTACCATTTTTTAAGATGGAGGATTGGGATTTGGGCGATCATGTGAAGTTTCCACAGTTAGAACCTAGTAAATTCTTGAAATTAGTCTACTACGACGAAGAGGGAGTCACAAGGCTTGAGCCAATGAAGTGGGTGGTCAAAATTGAGTGCATGGGGTCACTCAACATGTTTTATGTCCCACATTTTAGTCGCATCATAATTAATACCATCTATGTGCATCAATTGTTTGCGTTGGTTCATGATGGGTTTCTCTGGATGGTACAACCCATTCCAATTGATGATATGTTGGTCAACAGAATCACCGTGCTACCTTATCAAGGTATGAACCCTGTAGATGCTTTTATGGGGAAGTTACAAGAGAAGAAGCTTATGAATTAGATGAAGACCAACTTCGGGTTGGTGAAGAAGTCGTGAGGCTATGCCATTAGCTCTATATTGGATATAGTTGTGTAGTTTGCTGCATAAATTTTGGTAGGAAAAATAATGTGAAAGTGTCATGCTGATGAACTGTCAGCACCAATGGTATCTTTAGCTACGCAGTGTAGCTAAGGGTTCCAATTCAATTGGGAAAAGTACCTCTACCACGAATTCCTTCAGGATTGTCGCGAAGCCTAGGAGGATGGAAAGGTGTTCCACTACGCATGGTTAATGTTATTGATCGTGCTAGTGGCTTGGAAGACACCTAAGGATAGCTAGTTCCCAATGTCGGATCCTGACTTGTGCATGGCTGAAAAATTTGCCTCGTTGTGGGAAACGAAGGATCCTAATCATATCATTGAAACCAATATGTTCTGGGTATTGTTCGAGTCAGAGTTGCAGATGCTAATCAACCAACAACCATGGCTGTCACCCAGCCTACACGCGCAGTACACAAATATCACAGATTTCAAAGTAGGTTTTCACAATCTGTCCATACGTGCTAAGAAGGATGTCGCAGGAACATGGCACAAGTTGCCATATTTGGTTGCAGAGGACGATATTATGGGGGTCATTAGCAAATGGCCGAGGGATTGGCTCACCCCATCTAGCGAAACCGCAGGAACAAGTAAGGGTGCAGAGGTAGAAAAGGGGAAAACAATAGTTGCAATAGAGGCCATGAAAGACAAGAAGAAAGAAGCATAGAAGGCTTCTAAGAAAGAGAAAGAGACATAGAAGGAAAAGGCTTATGCGACAGTGAAGGAAGCGCATAAGGAAAAATTTGTGCAAGCAACAACATCGCAAGTCACCATTGACCTTGAAGAACCTGAGACAGAGTGCATCGATGTTGAGGTTGAAACCGTAGATGAAGAGGAAGGGAGCGCAGACCCACGTCTTGAATTGGAGGACTTAGAGTCCCCCTTTAGGATCAGGAAGAGACAAAAGCAAAGTTCAACAAGACCTCACAAGAAGCTGAAGTTTGATAAGTCTGTGAGTACTACACCATTGGTCCTCATGGAGGGGGACCTTGATGAGATAGGTGATGTTGTCCACTTTGTCACTGAAAAAATATGGGGACACATCGAGGACCAGTACCACTAGGTATTGGACAAAGTGCAACTGGCCTTGAAGGAATTGCAGGTCTAGAAAGGAGTGATCCAGGCAAGCGTGGGTCAAGCGAGTGCGAGTCAGGTGAGCGGGACATCAAAGGAAAAATTCACGTCATAGCTCTATGTAGTGATGCTACCAAAGAGTTCCTTACATGTTGAAACAATTGAGGATCGAGTCAAGCTATTGCATATGACCAACATGAGTATCAACCTTACAGCGTTACCTATCCAGACCTTGCACAAGATACACCAAGGAGTTTTAGATGAGCTTCGCGTCTGAGAGAAATGAGCTCTGTTGATTATCGACGAGGTAAAAACTGACAATCAACATATTTTTGCAAAGCCTTGCAAGCCCACAATGAGGTGATGCAGTGCAATCAGCAACTAGAGGTAGCCAACGCTTACCCTTACCTGAGCTCCAAATTCCAGCAGAGGCGGCATAAGCAAAGAAAATTCATAAGTTAGTTGTTGCAGTGAAGGAATCCAAGGAGGAAATTGGAAAGGTACGGTTCGAGCTACAGTTACAATATTCAGAGCTTCAACTGAAGTTACAACCAACTACTCCTTCGGGGGTTAGAGATCAGCACAAAGCTTCCATTAAAGTCGATATGACAACTCTGGCCACTGCAGTCAAGGAATGCCTCCAATTGTTTGAGAAGATAATGGAGATGTGGACCTCAGTGTAAGATTAGCCACACTTGTAGATGATTGAGGCTAACATCTAAGAAAATCAACTACTATTTGATGAGATTAGGGTGACAACACAGACCAAGGCACCTGTGTAGAGGTTCATCAGAATTGAAGAAGGGAAATTCATACAAACCCAGATTGATGAGCTACGTTAGAAGGCCTCTATTATTTCCTAAAGGACGTAGTAATGGGTTGACAAAGAAAATGAAACTATCACAGACAATCCATAACAAGTTAAAATCTCTTCAACAGACACAAAGAATCATGGGCCTTGCAGTCAAAGGTCCAACCATGGAGAAATTGGTTGAAGAAGTTCGTAAGGTCGTCGCGCAAGGCACAACATACCTTCAAGCATTGAAGATAGAATTCAGCGGCCTACAAGCAAAGATTGAGGCAACACTAGCAGAGTGACTTGGGGCGAGTCACGACTTTGTCTTGGGGGCCTGTTGCAACAGGGTCCCCTGGGTCAAATTTTCTTAAATTTATTATAAAGTCTCTGCATTTTGAGGAGTGGAGCGGAAGTATCGCAGGTCCATAGGAGTCAAAGGGGCTTTAGGAAGGTCAAATCCCCTTATTTTGGTAAATTCAAGTTGTTTTGAGACCCACCCATGGTTCGCAGACCATGGTATTGTAACGCAGGAAGGGTATAAAAGGAATTCATAGAAGAATCATAGGTCAGCTGAGGAATAGAAGTACATGAGTTGAGTCTGATTTTATCTATTATGTACTTGGGCAAAGGGGATGGCTCCTGCAACTAAGTGCGCGAAGACCTTGGTAATTCCATATCTGAGTGCACAGGCCCCTGCAACTGTGTGCCCAGGGTTGGAAAGAGTTGTAATTGAAGATCTAAATCATAATAAAGACTTATTTAGAAGAACTATCGGTGTATCTATGTATTACTATTTTATCTCTGAATTTATTGTATTTATGATCTGTTGAATGCATTTAATAAGGAAAGGTACTTAATAAATTCTCGAAGATGTAGATATGTTTATTTATATGATGTTATGCATGTTTAGTGCAATGAGTGAAGGTCATAATTCTGTGTACTGTTATTTACTATAAGTTTCAAGCTTCATGGGTTAGCATTCACAAAGTTCAAGGAAAGCCCTAGATTTGCGGAAAACGCATCACATAGCCCTCTGGATGCAGAAACCTGGTTCTAGCATCCCCCAATACTGCCTCTAGTGATATTGTAGCCTATGCTACGTGAGTTGTTGCTGAGAGGGATGGTAGTGTAGGGTTTTGTTGGTTAGCACAAATAACTCCGAACCTGGGTCCAAGCCCCCTTAAGCCAACAATTCATGCACACAATAAAGTCTTTTTCTGGGTCTGCTACCTTTAAAATAGGTGCAGAGGTTAGTAATTGCTTTAAACTTTCAAAGCTTTGTTGACATTCTGTTGTCCATTTGAAAGCCTTCCCTTTCATTTGCAAGGAGGTAATAGGATAGGTGGCTTTTTAAAACCCCTCTATAAATCGGTGATAATAACTTAATAACCCCATGAAGGACCAATTATTGACAACATTTTTGGGGACAGGCCATTCCATGATTGTTTTGATCTTCTCAAGATCCACTGTTCTCCCCTCTGATGATATGATGTGTCCCAAATACAGAATTTGATCTTTATAGAAATCAAACTTATTGTATTTCGCATATAGATGGTTCTCCTGTAGAGTTTGCAATACGATTCTTAAATGTTTTTCACAGTCCTCCAAATTTTTAGAGTAGATCATAATATCGTCAATGAAAATTAAAATAAATTTGTCTAAATAAGGATGGAATATACCATTCATCAAGCTCATAAACTTTGCGGGGGAATTGGTGAGCCCAAAGAGCAGAACCACAAATTCATTGTGACCATAACAAGTTTGGAATGATGTATTACAAATATCCTCCTCTTTTATTTTTATTTTGTGATACCCCGACCGTAAGTCAATATTTGAAAACACCCTCGCCTCTTTAACTTGGTCAAACAGACTCATCAATCCTTGGTAGAGGGTATTTATTTTTTATAGTTAGCTTGTTTAGTTGTCTATAGTCGATACATACCCGCAAGGTACCATTATTTTTCCTTACAAATAGTACAGGGGCTCCCTAAGGTGACACATTTGGGAAAATATAACCTTTATCAAGAAGTTCTTACAGTGACATTTTAAGCTCTGTTAATTTGGGTATACTCATAAGATACAGAGCCCTCGACACAGGGGTCGCTCCCAGGATTAACTCTATGGTAAAATCAATATCCTACTTAGGTGGCAGTCTAGGTATTTACTCTGGAAAGACATCAACAAATTCTCGAATAACTAACATATTTTCTAAGGAGGTTATTTTATCTTTAGAATTTGTATAACCTACCTGAAGAACATATATTTGACAACCTTTCCGAATACATTTTCCTTGTTGGTTAACAGTAATAGTTCATAAATTAATAGCTCTTTTTATTCCTTAGATCTCTTACCTTTCACCACACTCATTAGGGAAACTTAAAGTTTTATCTTTACAATTTACCAATGACCAATGTTTCTCTAACCAATCCATCGTGATTAACACATCATATGCTCCTAAAGGTAAGATGTTTAAGTCCACTACAATTTTTGTCTTGTTACTTTAAGAGATCATTTTTCCACTTTAGCAACCACCCTTCACTTGGCTCCGGTAGCCAATTACACTAACCAAGGGTTTTTGAATTTCATTTTCTATGGTTTACATAATTATACTAACTTTGGACTGATGTAACTCGGGCTTGCACATGGGTCAATTAAAATAGAAGCATAATGTTTAAATATTTTACCTTCGATTTCTAACATTGTAGGTTGGTATTCGTCTTGGTTATCATTTAGAGTTGCATTATTCCATGGAATGATCCTAGCCACTTCCCCTATCGTAGAAGCTTCTTGAATATTAGAAGCTTGTTCGGTGTGGGTACAGTGAGGATATTTTTTATAATAATGGGGCTCTCCACGACCCCAACACTGCAAAGGGGGTTTTTGTTGTTGACTAGGTTCTGGTTGACTTTCCACCTCTAATTGCTTCACTTCAATTTGCAGTCCAAACTTTTTTTGATTTCTTCCAATTATTTTGGACTGCAATTTCTTGTTCATACCCTTTCCACTAGTGGTTTTTGCCCCTCAAAATTTCTGGAAACCTTTTTGACCCTTTTTATTCAACACATTTATGCTTCCTTCCCCTTTTTGTCTCATTTTTTGGTAGTATATACGGGCATTCCGGATGGTGTTGGCTTAGGGGGTCCTAACCTAGGTTTAGAGTCAGTTGCGGAAAACAAATCCCTACACTAATGGCCCTTTCAACATCAATCCATGGTGTGCAAATTGAAGTCTCACCCGAAGCAGTATGGGGGGATGTTGGAACCAAGTTTCCGCACCCAAAGATCTGTGTGATGTCTTTTTGGTGACCTAGATATGCCTTCGCGCGGACCTCTATGCTCATGCAGCCTATTGTTGTAGCTTCCTCTAATTGGCCTCTAGACCTCCGCGAAGGTCTACGACCGACTTTTTCAAACCCTAGATAGGTGAATTAGCCACTTACGCGCACCATAGATTACTCTTAGACCATTATTTGCTCAGATCTACTTAAGCATTCGATAACTTTAATAGAAAGCGTTCTAATCCTTACGTAATCACTTAACATTAATTGCGTTCAAATAACAATGTAGAACAAGTAAATTCACACATCAATACAGCATTATTTCACAAATCGATTATTCATCACAACATAAGGCACATTCATACATAACAGAAGATAATAGATAAAACACAAGAATTTCGGCAACAATCTTCTTTATTGATATTCAATTAAGCTTACAAAATCAAAACTTCCCTATGCACTCAGTTGCAGACACTACTCTAGGCCTCTGCGCACTCAGTTGCAAAGCCTTTCCCTCCTCTAAGACTTCTACTTTTGTGCCAGACTTCTCTACTCGTACCCATAGACAACTTTATTACTTCCCTCCTTAGACATTCCTAAGACACACCTATTTATATAATCCCATGGTCCATGGACCATGGGTAGATCTTTAAAGCTGACTCAAGTTACATAAAAGAATGGTAAAACCCGTTTTGATTCTTTAACTAACTACACGCTCCGTGACCACAACTTGCGGAGACTTTACATATTTTTACATAAAACTTGGGCTTTTGCCCCAAAACTGACCCAAGGAACCCCATCCCAATAGGCCCCCAACACAAAGATCATGACTCGCCCTCAAGTCACTTAGCTGGCATGGAGATATTGCTGTGAATATCTCCCAATTCCACTTATACCACTACTACTTCTGTCGTGCTCTGTGTGGCTGCCTACTTCACCTGTTCAACTAGCTGCTCTATGGTTGGTCCTTCATTGTCCTGCTTGACCTTCTATTATGTAAGTTGTAGGTTCACCAACTTATCTTGTATGTTGGCAGAGACTTGGTAGGCTTCTTCCAACCAAGGGTCCAACTACGCCCTAAAGACTGCCTCTTTTTTCTGTGCCGCCTCTACCTGTTCTAGCAGTTTCTTGCCCTCCTACAACATGGCAAGGCACTGCACTATAGCCACTGTGTGCATTGTTTCCCGCTCTTAAACATACTGCTATTGAAGCTCGTAGGTCCCTGTCTTTAACCTCTACAGGTTGGGATCTTCCTGCAGGGTCATCACTACTTCCATGACCTTCTCAAACAGCATTGTGCAGTCCACCATCGTGACATCAACAGTAGCTAATCCATCTTTAACAGTTGCTTTGCATTGTTCCCTAACTTCTGGCGGGATCGAAGGCTATGACCTGAGCTCCAATTCTATGATTTTCAAGTTGAGTTCGAACTAAACTCAAGCCACTTCTGTCTTGGCATCGTGGACACTCGCTGCCAACTTCCTGATCTTGGCCTCAAGTAGTGCTTCCTCTGGTATGTGCAACTCCAGCATTGTTCTATAAGCTTTTGCCACTGCGGCCGCCAACTAGGCACTCTGCACCTGGATTGTTTCCTTTGCCTTCAATGCATCTGTCTTCTCGACGAACATCTACTCGTTGTTCACCCAATATTCACTTATGAGGCTGAGCACGCGCTGCTCTTGTGCTTGTAACTCTGCTGTCACACCTGCCTGCGGCGTGCAAAGATACTCATTGGGGAGCACTGCGAGGTTGAGCCCAATGTTCTTTAGACCACCCATGAAGACCTTTTCATCATCTGATTATGTCCTCAACGACCCTTCCGGTAGTGCTACTACCCAAAGATCCACTAATCTAACCATCTTTGCAACTTGACTGATTCCTGGTGCTAGACTTGTCTATGTGGCGGTCACCTGCCCTACGCCCACATGGATTCTGCTGGTCTAGATTTGCATCTCGTGCAAATCCTTCTGAAGAGTACCGAACAACTGCAAGTTCTTCTCTTCAAACTGCTACAACAGTTCCACTGTGGTATCATGCACTTTGTCTCCAATCTCGTCGAGATCACCTTCTGTGAGTGTGATGGGATCCAGTAGCGGTTTTGTTGCTTTCGAATTCTTCCAGGGTCCTCCTTCTACTGCTCCCGGTACCTCTTCACCTGGAAGGGGGTGCTCTGTCCTTCATCTCCACCACCTCCCTACTCTAAGTGCTCCTCTTCCTTGGTCTGGGGCGAAGGGGATTTACTACTCCACTCATAGCCGCATTGTTCCTATTCAGCTTGCTGCTTTGTGGCACACTCCTTTTCCAACCTTTCCTTCTCCTCAACCTTCTTCCTTCTCTTTTTGACCAACTGCTGGACTGCCTGCTTTTCTGCCTCCTTCTTTTTCTTCTCCATAGAACTCCCCACACCTTTGCTACTACCTACAGCCATATCAGATGGAGAATGCCAATTTTTTGGCCATCGCTTGATAACCCCCTGAATAGCATCATCTGTAGCAAGGTAAGGCAAGTCAAACCATTTATGTTCTGGATCCTTTCACGCCCTTGTATATATGCAATGGAATTTTTCCTTAAACTCCGCGTATTCTGATAGCTACTCAAACACCATTGGGGGAAACCACGGCTTCTGGTTGATGGCCATGTGAATGCTCTCTTCCATCAACACCTAGAAAACTTTGGTCTCCATGACCCACGCGGCGTCTTTGGTGGCCCACAGGGAGGCAAACTGTGAAGCCTCCGGCAATCCTTTCTCCACAGGAGGAAATTGGCTGTCCTCTGGCAGCTCCCAAGCTACTAGCACTATGGAGAGTAGAACACATGCATAGAGGAAGGTTTTGCTCTCATCCTGAACCTCGCAAAAATTTGTGAGGAACTCGCTGCAGAGGTAGCACGACTAATTGAACTATATGCCCTCCACGCACTATACAGTTAAAGAAATGACTGGCGTCGGAACCTCGTCTGCATGACATTTTCTCATGACCTTTCCAACTAATATCTGTGTAGAAATTTGCACCACGAGGTCAGGGATAGACATGATGGAGTACTAGTGTGGCTTCTTAACTAACTTGAAATTTTCCTTCATCTTTTCTTCTAGATCGCGCTCACTGGTATTTCCACCAAACTCCTTGGCTGGATTCATGCCTGAATGTGGTAGGAGCATGATCCGATGGATCAGAATGTCTATGATTGGGATCGATTTGCTTAGCCACAAGCATCCATCACGTACCAGTGTCAGCAATTTCTTGATACAAATGAGATTAATTTTGGAACGGTGGTAGTGAGGCACCCACAGTAGGTTCATCAACCCTGACTGATTCACTCCGCAAATCCACTCCAGTAGCACCAACGTGGTGACATCAGAGTCTTTATAATATACCCTTTTCATGTAGTTTTCCATTGCGAGGTGGAGGAACCTTTCATGGTCTGCCAAATCCTAGTCTTCCAAATTTAAATGGGGAATCCGTGCTAAGCGTAGACCTTCAAAGGTGATGCCTTTTGGTAGCAAGGGCACATTTAGGAAGAATTTCCTTATATTTGGGTCCTTAGTGACCTTCCCCTTTCCCTTACATGGAGGGATTTAATTCGACAATTTGAGATGGGCTCCATGCCCTTGGCATCTATATCCTCCGTGCCCTCTTCGACCTCCAAATCCACCACTTTCCCCTTATCCTTTGCCAGTTTTTTATCTTTCTTCTGAGCTTGGGTAGCAGTGTGCTTCCTTAGTGACTCGCACACTAGCACTAGCCTTTTATGCTCGTATTTCTTGGCCTTGGGATTCTCACGCACTAGAGTGGGCTTCGTCCTCAGCGACCTCGACGCCATTGGCACAGTTACCAAAGCTTTCATGCTTACAACTTCTAGAGCTACTCCCTTGGAGGCAATAGCTCCTCTAGTTCTTGCAATCTCACCTGGTCCAGACATGCTGCTAAGAATGAATTACTTGGTATCCTTAGGTAACCTGTCAAACATAGAGCTCCCGATTAAATTTGCAAAAACCTGAGGATTCATTTAACAATGGACATCACAACTCAAAAATTCTAAGGATGTAAAGTGTTCTCTGCTGGATGGCCATTCATAATTTATAGGTGAATTAGAATTCAAATTCGACTGTTCCCCCCCGAAATTCATCCATAAATGTTGATTTGGCGGTAGATCTCCAAAGATTTTAACCTTAAATGCCTTAAATGTCACCCCCCCTCTCCTCTTCACCATCTCCTAGTAGTCAAATCATGAACAGTGACTGTAATAGTCATTTTTTGATTGTGCTGCATGGTATCTCCCCTCATAGCACAGCTCCCTTCGCGTACCTCCTGATACTTTGACATTACCCTTTTTCGGGCAACCCCTCTGTCACGTAGTTCCACCAACTGCGTAGTGTAGTTTATATTCTCGCACTTCCTTGCAACTACCTAGAGCACTAAGACTATCGTTCCATCATGTAGTCATTAGGCTGGATCCCTAATGTATGGCTTCAACTGGCTTCCATTTACTTTTCCCAAAAATGGTTCTCCATTTAACTTTGCGAGCTGAACTACATCACCATCTGTAATTTCCTTGACAACATATGGCCCCAACCAATACATCTGAAACTTTCCTGGAAACTTATCGTACTTGTTATCATATAATAAAACTAAGTCATTTACCTTGAAGTTGCGCAGTTTGATGTGTTGAACATGCCAAGATTTTTTTCGTTTCTTCTGAACCTACTGATGGAATCCAGCTAGAAACCTATCTTCTTCGAGCTCCATTAGCTACGCAAGTCGTTCTTCTAAGGCTCCACGATCCTCCATTCCTTTGAAATCCGCTATGCATAGACTCAGTACGATATATTCCATCGACATTACAACCTCAACACCATAAACCAATCGGAAAGATGTCTAACCCATTAGCTTTTTGCAAGTAGTTATCTATGCCATAACACCGTTGGTATGCACACGTCCCAATCATTCTGCTATGCATTGCAAATATTTGTCAACGCATTCTCCAATATCTTATTGAAAGACTCAACTGTTCCATTGGCCTGAGGGTGATATGGTGTACTTTTCTGATGATAAACCTAGAACTCTTATGTTAGCGCGTCGATCATTTCATTGAGAAAATGTGTATTGCGATCACTCATGAATACCTTCAGGCAGTCGAACTTGGTCAACACATATTCAAACAAAAACTTTGTTGTTGTTGCCCCTATAAAATCCTTCACAAGTTGTGCCTCTGGCCATCTGGTCAAATATTCTGTCACAGTGATGATGTAGCGTGCACCCATTTTCTTTCCTAGGGGCTGAATCGGTCCTACAAAATCAATTTCCCATTTCTAAAAAGGCTTCGGATTCAGGGGAAGCTCATCCCTCCTAGATGGCCTACCCATCCTCTGACATGCATCACACTCCTTACAATATGCTTTAGAATATTTATGCTTTAGAATATTTATGCAGCGTCAACCACCACAACCTAGCACGCAAAAACTTATGTGTTGTTTCTTTTCCTGCATAATTTCCTCCTGCAGCTCCTTCATGAGCTTCAGCGAGGATACTATTTCATTCAAAATTAGGCACATATCATCGAAGTATCTCATCCGATCCCATTTTATACAAATGGTCTGCAATTACTAAGAAATCAGTCGCGTGCACCACCAACTATTTCTTCTGCTGACTGGTGTATCCTTCTGGAGTCATCCCTGTAGTCAATAAGTGGATAATGTCTACAAAGTAGTTGTCTTCTACACGCACCGTGAAGAGCTACGCATCAGGTAGCCCTTCCTCCAAATTAGTAGGCTCCTCTCCTGTCTTAGTGCGCAACAGATGGTCAGGTCCTATATTCAACCTTCCTGGCTTCACAATTACCTCAAAATCATATTCTTGGAATAACATTAGCCATCTGCATATTTCCCCCCAACACAAGCTTATTAACTAGGTACCTCAAGGCGGAGTGGTCTATGTACATCTTGAAATGTCTGCCCAACAAATAGTGCCTGAAATTTTGGAGAACGTACACCATAGCCAATCCTTCGCGATCTGTCATTGAATAATGTTTTTTAGCCTTTGACAATTTTCTAGTTCCAAATGTTATAGGGTGATCAAGTTCTCCTTCACCAACCTGTGTCAGCACTGCTCCCAACGCAATACACAATTCATCAACTTGCACATGGAATTATTTCTTCTAGTCCTAGAAGACCAAGATAGGCGCAGTAACCATTTTCTCCTTCAAGACATCTAGAATATGCTAACATACTTCATTCCAACAGAATGTAGCATCCTTCTTTAACAACTTTTCCATGGGTGCAGTAATTTGAGCATAAGCCTTGATGAATTTTCGATAATACCCAATATGGACCAGCATTGCGCGAAGCTTTTTAACATTCCTCGGGGCTTCCAAATTGATTATTACCGCGATCTTGGCAGGGTCCACCATGAGTCCTTGCCTGCATACTACATGACCCAATAGAATCCCAAAGGGGACACAAAACAAGCACTTCTTCAAGTTCAATGCAGTCTAATACCTTCGGCATGTATCCAACATTAAGTGCAGACTATCTACATGGTGCTTGACTAGCCCAAATACTGTCTTGTCATCAAAATATACCTCCAAGAATTTGTGAATGAACTCCTTGAACACTGCGATAACTACATGAGAGAATATTGTCAGCACATTATTGATTCCAAACGGCATTACTGTATACTGGAAACAACCCCATTCCATCACGAAGGTTGTCTTACTCCTATCCTCTGGCGTGATCTTAATCTGATGGTACCTAGAGAACCCATCAGTGAATGAATACTCTTCCTTTCCTCCCACATTGTCCAGTACTTCATCAGTGAATGGTTTCAGAAAGGGATCATGGACATAGACATCATTAACCTTTCTAAGATCTACATAAATCCTTATTTTGTCCTTCTGTTTCTTTTCCTGAACTACCATTGGCCTCACCCAATCAGATTCCTCCACTAGTTCAATAATACTTGCTTCAAGCATCTTGTACAACTCTAAGCAGACCTTTTGCTTGAATTTGGGATTAAGGAAATATGGCCTCTGTTTAATAGGCTTCACGTCTAGTTTCAGAGTTATTTTCATCACTCCCAAATCGCATATGATTCCTTTCAAGCCCGAAAATTTTGTAGGGAATAAATCCTCATATTCACAAAGAAACTCAACGACTTTAACTACTGTAGCATCATCCCATTAATCCCCAATCTTCGCAAACTTCAACTCTACCTCTGTGCTAATGTTTACTTGCCTAGTTTTCAATGGAACGATGATGTCTGGATTCTCTATATATGGTCCTTCAACCTTGCGATGGCCTTCTGTTTCTGGGATGTTAATATTCCTTGGATCCTCATCCTCTGCTTCAGCAGTCAGGTTGTAACATTCCAGCGCATGGCCCGGCTAGGTGCTCCAATTTGGTTTAATCAATTCCAAAGGATCCTGTGGGATTCAAAAGATCATTGTCTTAACCTCGTACATTGCCTCATCAATGCTTTCAAACCTATCTTCAAAGCTTAATTTTCTCATGAACCCTTCTCTTAAGACATCCCACTCCACGGTGTCGTGGCGGAGCTCTGTCTCCAAATACAAATTCATAGGGATTATGTCCAGAGTGTGATAGAATAAATGCACCCATTCTAGTTGTAGCCTCGTTCCATAAACCTTAGTCCATTTGGCCAAGTGATCGTGTGGATCATTCCTCTCATCATACTTCTCTGTTATCTGTACTTTAGGCTGATCAAAAAACATTCTCATCATCCTTTTGTAATTGTGCCACTCATCAAAGTTGTATTTTTGCGTACCGCACCACTGAGCAGGCGTAGTACACACTGCCCAGTCCAACGCCTGAAAGCGGTAATCCTCTAGAACTTCTCTTTCAAAAGCATCCAAAAATTTATCCATGTTAGTTAAACCATCATAATAAGGAAAATTTCTCACCTCCTACAACACACAGTGCATCGATTTGGTCATCATGTTGCAGTGCAGTGTGGATTCTTCATGCAGCCTGTTTTGCCAATGTTCTAGCTCTTTGTCTAAATCCAAGGTACAAGAACTTTCGCGGTCCCATGAAATTTGTCCATCAGCTATCACATTAACCCAATCTTGGTCTCATGCTATTATTTTATAGATCTGATCTATATCATCATCACTATACTCATAATCGTGGACTGGTTCGATAAAACGTGGTCCTTCTACAAGGTCCAATGTTACTACAACGCGGAGCGACTTCCTTTCAAATGACATCATCCGCTTCTTCAAATTGATGACCCAATTCATATCGATAGCCCAATTAATTCCCAGGAGTGCGGGGTATGGATTTCTTTCATCAACAATCTCTATTACTTCAAAATCATCCAGTGCACTCACACCTTCTATATCTATGGTGACTCCCTACAATCGTCCCATAGGGATAATATTTTTTTGGTTCTCCATCCTCAGTTGAATCAAAGACCACTGTAGCGCAGGTGTCCCCATTCTCTCCCAGGTTTGTTTAGTCAATACATTTGCGTCAGACCCCAAATCCAGAATAACTTGGTCCATCTCATAATCCCCTATTTGCACGGTAAGCCTCATCTCATGCCATGTTCTTGCCTTATCCTTACCAATATTTCTGACCACGCGGGGTCCATTAGAAGTATTATCCTTACCGGCACACTTGTTTATCAACTTTTGTAGCCCTTTCACAGCCTTGTTGTCGCGTAGTAATTTCATACAATTTTCTAAGAATGTGGTAAGCACATAGGGGTCAACCTCTGTAGGCACACTAGTATCTCACATTTTGTTTTGATCCCCTGAGGTAGAGGCTTCAATGAAGATTTTCCTCGCTTCCATGAACATTTCCTTCACATGCTCCAGATCAAATTGAAAATCCTTTTCTGGAGCCTTGCAAACCCATCCACCTTCTTCAGGTTGCTTTCCCTTATCATTGCCAATTGCGATCTCGCTTCACAATACAATATTCACATTCAGGTCCTCTTCTTAGGGTTCAGCCCTCATCATCTGTAAGTTATGGGTAGAATGTTGAGTGTTGAACCTCAAAATTACCTTCTCCTTAACATTTGTTCTCACCTTTTTCTCTCATTTTCTCATAAGACTACAGACCCAATCAATGATAAATGCTAGGTTTTGTCTTAGGAAAGCATTAAAATGATCACCATATTATATTTTCATGTTCATGCTATTTTAATATATTTTTGCAAATTAGCTACAGAATGCATCCTATTCTGCAGCTAACTATGCATTCCATAGCTACTATCATGGTTTGGCAGGTTGCAGGTGTCAAATGAAGAACTGGGCCACATGGGTGTTTCCAGAATCATCTCCACATGGAATCTATCCTATTCACTCGGTCCAGGTTGATAGAAAAGTGTGCCTAAAGTCATGGTCAAATATGGAGTCAAATATGTTATTGAGAAGCAGTAGGACTCTTGATTTGCTCTTTTGTAGCTAATCAAGAGTCTAACAGTTCTGTTGAAGATTTAAGTCAAATTAAGCCACCTGTAGCTGATCAGAAGTTAAACAATCCTATTACAATTCGAATTAAGCCACTTGTAGCAAGTTTTTCTCATAAACAGTGATGAATATTTAATTCGAATTAGCCACCTGTAGCAAGTATTTCTCCTAAATAGTTATATTATTTTCCTATAAATATCGGTTGCATAGAACCGAGAAGTAGTTAGAAGCTAGAAGGAATTACAAGCTCTTTGTTGATACTCTGTATTCAAACTTCGTTTGTTGATAATACAAACTTCATTTTGTCAATGATGGTTTAAAGTGCATCTTTAACTAGCTAGCATTCTAGTCACATCAATTGTAGAGGGGCCCTGCACTGAAGGAGGTTTTTCACTTGTTATTTTCAGTTTAATTTCTATTAATTTGTTCTCAACAAGTCTGTTTTCTAATTTAGAATGATGTTTCATTTATGTTTTTAACCAATAGCGTAAGGATAAAATCACAACCATAAAGCCTTGTTCTTCTGAGATATTTTATGGAAAAATGACTTTGTTTCCAAAACTGAATGAAGATTGAATTAATAAGAATACACAGTTGCTTAGTTTTATTATTGTTTTGTTATTCATTTTCTTATAACAAATATGTCAATTAACTGTATTAATAGATGTTCTCAAAAACCATTTCAAAATTATGTTGATCCTAACTTAAATGGTTAAATATCTAATTCATACAGTGATTGAATTTACTCAGTACATTTTTAGTTTTACATGCTTTTACCTTTCCTTTTCTGCTTTCAGGTCCTTACTTAGTTGCATCACTTGACATTCCAAAAGATCATTTCAAGGAGATTGATTTCATCATATTCCAAAAATGAATGGTTGAATGTTTAAATGAATGCAATTACTGAGTTACCTTCTGCATCAATATCAATTTTGATTTTATGAATTAGATCCATGGATTAGGACTAATGATAAGATAAGATAGATGCTTTGTTTTCTTATTAGGCTCTAACTAGTCAACAGTTCTTAGTCCATTTTTAGGAGATTAGACTAACTTAGAAACCTTTCCTTTCCTTTAAAATTCATTAAATCCATTTAAATTTTCTCATAGGTTGTGTATCCTTAGACATCAAAGAACAGAAACCCCCAAAACAAACATAAAATACAAAACAACGAAGTAAGAGAAAAGTTAACTAAGCACATATAGTGCATCACACTTCATCAGTCTACAAACCTCGGTTGATAATTTATGAAAGCAATTTAGGACACTAAATTGACTAAACATTTTGGTTCCCTTGTCGGGGAAGTGTAATTAGGTAACTTTATCTCTTACATCCAAAAAAATGATATGTGTAGAGAAAGAGACACTAGGGGTAGATTCATAACTAGAGGCAGGAGTTCAATTCGTATAACACCACTTACTCCACCAAGACTAATAAGAGATACACCTCCATCTCAAACTCATATTCCTAGCCATAGACCTCCTGAAGTTCTAAGGTCATAAATCCAATCAAGAGGATCTCCTACTTCATCCACTGAGGCAGTCCTAGAGGAAGAAAATCTTGGATCTCCAATAAAGGAGTAGCCTTTTTCACCTATACAGGGGAACATATTTTAGTTGAAGAATTAAGAATACCTAGTGGATAAGAAGAAGTAGAACCTTTCTTCCACATACCATTGATAGAGGAACCAGAGGAAGATAAATTAGCCTTGCAGGTTGAATCTTATATTAACTCTGAAGAAACTATTAATGGCAGAAGAAGGAGAGGATGGAGAATTTTCACTATTGGAAGAGGAGGAGGTAGAGGAAGAGGTAGAGGAGATAACGAAGGTAGAGGACATAATGGAAGAGGTAGAGGAAATAGGGAAGTTGATAATTCTTTCGGATTCCCTATAGTTGTTGAAGAAACAAATGCCACAATGAAAAATATCTCACCTTCTGTCCTCCCAAATTTTCATGGATTAAAAAGTGAAGATCCTGAAACCTTTTTATTTGAATTTGAAGTCTTGTGCAGAACTTATGATTATTTACAAGACTCTCAAAAACTCAAATTTTTTCCTTCAACATTGAAAGGAGCTACTTTAAAATGGTTCATGGGATTGTTCACTCAGTCTATTAGAGCATGGAATGACACGAAGAAAGTGTTTTTGGACAGGTATCTGGATTATTGCATGCCAATCAATCACAAAGATGAAGTGTTCAAAATGATGAAAAGAGAGGATGAAAAATTGGAAGATTTAATTGAAAGATTCAACTATGATTTAAAAATAGCAAAGATGGATAACTTAGATCAAGGTACTTTAAAATCTCTTTTATTAAAAGCCATTAGAGATGAGTGGATAGACATCCTTAACATGATGGGGAAGGGAGATATCTCTCAACTCCCATTAAGTGACATTGGAGAATTATGTGTTCATTTCTCAAGAGGAAAGTCCAAAATTGGGAAAGGTCCAAGAGATCCTTCTCTTGTTAGAGTGAATCAATCTGCAACTAGATTAGTAAGTAGGGCCGAAATTGGAAATGTGCTTGATGAATTTAAAACAAATATTCTAGGGAGCCTTAGTGAACAGATAGACACCCTTAAGTTACAAAAAAAATAAAAAATCCGAGACCGATGCTTTAGCTATTTTCTGTCCCAAATGTAGGAAGAAGCACGCTTTAAGAGAATTCCCTTTAGATGAAAAAATTATAGATAATTGTGTGATTTGTTCAGAAAACCATGAGACTAAAAGTTTTCCTTCAATTCCTGGTCTTAAGGTTGTTTTTCAAGAGGAAAAAATTTCAAATCCAACAGAATCTCTTTGCTTTGTCTCTAGAAGACCTTGGCAGGGGCAACAAAACCAATGTTTTAACAACCAAATGTATATGTAGCCCCCACCAAATTGGAATTCTTGGCAGCAACCTTGGCCTCAATCTCAATCTCAAACTCAACCTTGGGCTCAAGGAATACAAAATCCTTATGGAAGATTCTCTCCATACAATCAATATCCTCCATCATATCCAAACTATCCTCCCCAACAAATTCCTCAACAAAATCAACAGCCTCAGCTTCAAAACCAAAACCCTCAACTTTCACTACCATTCCAACAGAGACCAAATCAATTACCTTCCCAACCATTACCAAACCCCAACAATAAAAATCCTTAGAATACATATATGGTGGAAGGACATCAATTTTCAACTTATATGATCACTCCCTTAGATCTCAATGATGTCCAACTGAGATCTGGTAGGATATTAGAAAAGAAAAAGCCTTCTGTAGTTATTCAAGAACAAGACAATTCTAAGGAAGATTCTCTACAGCAAAATAAAAATTTTGAAGGAAAATCTCCTCAAAACCATAATACTAAAAATGAAAAACAGAAAGAACCAATAAACTCAACTCCTATCATATAGAAACCACTAGTATCCATTTCTACACCTCCTTTTCTTGAAAGATTACAAGTTGATAGAGGGGTAGAATAGCATATTATATTGCCTAATAATGATTTTCTAGATGAATTGAAAAATGTCTGTATTAAAATCCCGTTGTTACAAACCATTAAGGAGATTCCAATTCTAGCTAAAACAATAAAATATTTGAGCATGAAGAAACCAAGAAGAAAAACAAAAGAAGTAAAAATAATTCAACTAGCAGGAAAAATAGCAGACATAATGATGGGAAAAATTGCCATACAAAAATATGCATATCCAGGAAGTCCAGTTGTAAAAACACATATCAATGGAGTTGAAATTCCGAATACATTAATTTATTTAGGAGCAGCAATAAACATCATCAGCAAGCAAACCATGGAAAAACTCAAACTTCCTAATCTTCTTTATACCCCTACATTACTGCAATTGGCAGATAGATCTGTAATCAAAGCAGATGGTGTGTTAGAAGATATTTCAGTTTCCTTAGACTCTTGGGAGTACCTTGTTGATTTTATGGTCCTAACCCCAAAGAACAATTTAGGAGGACATCCACTTATATTAGGAATACCTTGGCTAGCTATAGTTGATGCTTTCATTAGCTGTAGATCTGGTGATATGTATATCTCTGATGGTAATTCAACTAAGAAATTCACTCTATATCCTCCAGCAAGAACAATCACAGAGATAGATGACAAAGAATGGATTGATAATGAAAATGATATTCAACCTCTCTTTACTATTTCAACCATTAGTGAAGATAGTCAAATCTTAAATATAATGGAAAATTTTGATTCATCTCAAGAATATGAACATGATCAATTGCAAGAAAAAACCAATATTGAATATTTGTCAACTAGGCAGATGTCTCTTTATTCTATGGAATAATTTGGTAGCTCTACAGTTGAAATCTTTCCAGGGAAAACATTGAACATAAACAATAACTTGGAAAAATTACAACAGGAAAATCTAATCAAAACTTTACAACAACATTCTTCTGCATATGCATGGGAATACACTGACATGAAAGGAATTAGTCCTAATACTTGTATACATCACATCTACATTGAGAAAAATTGTAAACCTATCAGACAACCTCAAAGAAGGATGAATCCAAATCTTAGGGAAATTGTGAAAGAGGAGTTGCAAAAAATATCTGAATGTAAACTTCATTTACCCAATTCCAGATAGCCAGTGGGTTTCTCCTCTCTTGATTGTGCCTAAAAAGAATGGTAAATGGAGGGTATGTATGTATTGATTATCAAGAATTGAATAAAACTACCCTGAGAGATCATTTTCCTTTTCCCTTTATAGATCAAGTGTTAGATACATTAGCAAGTAAGAAGTATTTCTCATTTTGGATGGTTTTGGTGGTTACAATCAGATTCAGGTAGCACCTGAAAGTCAAGATAAAACCACATTCACCTACCCATGGGGAACTTATGCCCACGAAGTACTCCCTTTTAGATTGTGCAATGCACCTACAACATTCCAAAGAGCAGTACTAGGAATTTTTTCTGATCTAATACATGATTGTGTAGATGTGTATATGGATGACTTTACAGTTTATGGGAATACATTTGAAGAATCTTTAGAAAATTTGGAAAAAGTGCTTAAAAGATGTAAGGAAGCAAACCTTTCAATAATCCATGAAAAATGTTTTATGATGTTTACAGAAGGGATTGTTTTAGGACATCACATTTTAGGAGATGGAATTAAGGCTGATAAATCTAAATTTGAAGTCATCTCTAAATTATCAATTCCAAGTTGTCAAAAGTCCGTTAGAAGTTTTCTAGGATTCATAGGATACTATTGAAGGTTTATAGAAAATTTCACTAAACTAGCATCCCCACTCTTCAAATTACTCACCAAATATTGTGAATTCAATTGGAATCCTGATTGACAGTTGGCATTTGAGACTTTAAAAGATAAAAATTCTGAGGCACCCATCTTAAGAGGTCCAAATTGGAAACTAACTTTTCAAATTTCAATAGATGCTTCAGATACAGCTCTGGGAGTTGTATTAGGACAAAAATATTTGATTCTGTATGCCATCTATTACACAAGCAAGAATTTGACTCCCACTGAGTTAAATTACACTGTAACTGAAAAAGAATTCTTAGTTGTTTTTCATACTATCAACAAGTTCAGACATTACATAACAGCCTATGAAACCTTTGTTCATACAAATCGCTCTGCAATTAGGTACAGAATGAATAAACCTATTACTAATGGCAGAGTTACAAAATGGTTATTACTCCTACAAAAATTCAACATCATTGTTCTAGTAAAAACAAAACACAGTTGTTGATTTCTTGTCTAGAATTCAAAATATCAAAGATAATACTCTAGTTGAAGATAAATTTCCTAATGAATATCTTTTTGCAATAACTACTCAAACCCCTTGGCTTGCAGATATTGCCAATTACTTAGTCACAAGAAAATTACCTTCACATTTGTTTCCTAAGGAGAAAAGAAAAATCATTCAAACAAGTGCAAGTTACTCATGGATTACTAATGAATTGTATAAAACAGGTCCGGATCTCATGATCAAAAGATGTGTTCGAGAAGATGAAATGCCTGAAATTCTTAAGGCATGTCATGATGAACCTTGTGGTGGAAACTTTGCTAACAAGAGGACAACCTATAAAATCCTTCATTTAGGATATTATTGGCCCTCCATCTTCAGAGATGCCAAAAAATATGTCAAAAGGTGTGATAGCTACCAAAGGGTTGGGAAACCTGCTCCTTCAAATGAAATGCCACTACAAACCTAGGTACTCATTGAACCTTTTGAAAAATGGTCCTTGGATTTTGTTGGACCAACTAATCCCCCATCTAAACAAAATAAGCATATTTGGTATAGATTGATTATGTCACCAAATGGGTAGAGGCTAAAGCATTACCTTTTGCTAATGAAAAATCTATGGTTAATTTTCTTTTTGAGGACATATTCACTCGTTTTAGTGTTACAAGAGTAATTGTGACAGATAAAGGATCTCAATTTACATCTAAAATGGTGGAAAAACTTGTGGAAGAATACAAAATGAAACATAGAAAATCTACTCCTTACCGTCCAGAAGCAAATGGTCAAGTTGAATCTACCAATAAGGTGATTGAAGGAATTCTCACTAAGACTGTACATTTACACATAAGGGATTCGACAGAAAAGGCTTCCTGAATCCTTATAGGTCTACAGAACTACATGGAGGAACACAATAGGACATACTCCCTATGAGCTTGTTTATGGAAAGCAAGTACTGTTCCCTATACAGTTTCAAATCAAAACCTTCAAGATGGCAGTCCAATTGGTACTGGATTTATCAAAAGCACAGAAACATAGATTGGAGCAACTCAATGAACTTGATGAAATCAGGCAAGATGCAGTTCAAAGAACCAGTTTAGTCTAGCAGCAAAGGGCCAAATGGCATGATAATTATATCAAGGAGAAGAAGTTCGAAGCAGGGGATTGGGCACTTTTGTTCGATTCAAAACTCAAAGATTTTCAAGGAAAGTTTCAGACTCATTGGCTTGGGCCACATGAGATTGAAGAAGTCTTTAATAATGGAGCAATGAGAATAAGGACAATAGATGAAAGAAAGGTACCTATTCTTGTGAATGGTCATCAGTTGAAGATATATCATAATCCAATTTCAAGAGAGGATTTTGTCAATATTTTCCAAGATAAACACTAAAACAAAGTTTGGTGAAGAAAGAATTCTTCTTCTCCACTAACTTAGCTTTTTCTGATAATATATATCTAGGAAATAATAATAAATAAATAAATAACATAAAAATAATAATAAAATGTATGAGTATGAAAACCAATTGTTCATTGGCATACTTATAAAGGAAATACAGGGTCAAAATCAGAGATTTCTAACATCCTATATTTCCCATTTTCTTTATGTAATAAGTAGTGACATAAAGCTACATTCATTTGCAATTCTTAATCTGCAAACTCATTTTATTTCATTTTCATTCCAATTCACTTTCATCCATTTCCTTTTCATTTCAAATTCATATTCCGTAGCCATACTTCATTTTTATCATATTTTGCAGCTAATTCCATTCTGCAACTAATTTGATTCTGCATCCATATCTCAATGAGCAACTCTGTTCCAAACAAATGATGATTTCAGGGAATGGAAGAACCTTGTTTTTGAAGACCAATATGCTAAAATGGTATCTGCGGATCAACATCAAAGGAAACAACAAATGGAAAGGTTAAGTTCTAAAAGGTAAAATGAAAAAATTTATTTTAAAATAGCAAGGTTAAAACATAAAGCATATATAATATGGGTATTCATATGTTTCCTTGACAAATCATCATTTGATTTGATTGCAATCTCCATCGTACTGCATATCCGCCACATCCTCCATATTTTGTCACATAACGGTCCATAATTAACTCCCTCATTATTTTTAACAGTCATGACTACGGCATGACACACTTGTCCATGTTTCTAGAAAACCCCTGCCATCTACTTATTTCATACAAACTCGCAGTTCCTTTCACCATATTTGCAGTCAATCCATTTCATAAAACCAGGAAGTGTAATTCTTAAGGTTGGGAACTATGCATAGTAGAAGGCATGGGGCTAATTGTCAGATTAGAACCAGTAGGAGAAAAATACATGGAAGGATACCCACAACTCAAATAAATGTTGCAAAAATATGGATGGCTCAAATTTATCAAGAAATTTGATGGTTTTCATAAAGAGATTACAAAATCCTTTGTCAATCTTTTGATAGCACAGAGGTAGAAATTGGAGATATTAAGTTTAAAGTAATTGAGTCATTCATAACCGAGGCTACAGAACTTCCAAGGCATGGTGAAAGATGGTTAAAAAACAAGGAGTTCCACGATGAATCATGGAAAGTAATACTCAAAAACCCAGGTATGGATGTCTCTGTTTTTAGAAAAGGAATTACCACTTCATCTCTTAAAATTAAGTGGAGGAACTTGCTCTTGATATTACATAAATTTATCACCTGCGAGGGGAGATTTGGTTGCATGTATGTCTACCATATCTATTTACTGATGAATTTCCTAGAAAACAGAGAAATCAATCTTCCTTTCTTCCTGCGAAATAGTTTAAGAAGGATAGCCTCAAATGTGCAAAAGAAAATAGAGTTCATAGATACAGCCATGTATCATCATGGGTTGATAAAGGTATTGATTGAGTTTCATTTAAAAAGCATAGGAGATACCTGGGAGAATTTCCTCATTAGAAATCCTTTCCAAGAAGCACCAAAGTCACCTAAAGAAGATAATGTTAGAAGAAGCAGAAGAAACAAGACTAGTATAACTATTAAGGACAGACCTGAGTCTTCATTATAGAAAGGTGATGAAAAGTTAATCTCAGAAGAACTGACAGAAGTTAGGAAGAAAATCAGGGCAAGAGGAAAGATAAGAAAGGAGAAAAAAGTCATAGATGAGGAGAATGTAAGTCATCCACAACCTAGAAGAAGCTCTAGAATCCGAGGTTTGGTAAAGAAAACATCATCAAAAGGGACAGAGTTTATAAACTTAGATGAGGAAACCCCAGAAATATCTTCTGTTAACATCCCTTTTGTACACAGTCCTCAAAATTCTCCTAATCATCATTTTGAAGGTAGCCCAAGCAGAAGACCTCTATGCATAGACCCAGTGCAGCAACAAATATATGATTATATAGAATAAGGGTGATTTTAGGGGCGAATGTTCGCCCTTTGGCGAAATTAAGGGGTTTTAAATTTTTAGTGGGCGAATATTTTGTATCATAGTACATTTTTACAAATCACCTCAAATAGCATATTTTGTATCATAGTACATTTTTACAAATCACCTCAA
>APFE031506575.1:0-22252 GCA_000404065.3 Pinus taeda | reverse complement strand
GGGATTATAAGGCACAGTTGTTTGATGTTTGATCCCATGTTGGCGAAGATAGTTTTCAAATTCATTTGATGTGTATTCTTTTCCATTATCAGTGCAAATAGGACCAATATGAGATTGTGCATCATTTTCAATCCATTTATGAAAGTTCTTGAATGTTTGAAAAGCATTAGATTTGTTCTTCAATAAATAAACCCAACATATTCTCGTGTAGTCATTAATAAATGTCATCATATATTTATTTCAATTTGCAAAAGGAACAGTCATTGGACCACATAAATATAAATGAATGAGTTCAAGTTTTCTATGTGCTCTTTAATGTGAATCATGAAAAGACTATTTCTTATGCTTTCCTAAAATGTAAGCATCACATCGCTTAAGTTTCCTAGGAATTGTAGGCAAACCAGCAACACCTTTTTTCTTCAAGAGGCAGATACTATCATAGTTAAAATGTCCAAATCTAGCATGCCATAATAAACTTGATGGAAGTGTACCTTCTTCATAATGAGAATTGTATGAGAAATGTTGTGCACGAGCAGAGGTTCCTTGCAGCTTGAGAAGCCTTTCTTCTTCTATTCCATTCATGACAAGTGAGTGGTCAGATTATTTTCTTACCTCAAGCATGCCATCAAACATATGAATGGAGTGAATTTGCTAGCAGATGTGGACCAAGGACAACAAGTTTCTCTTGAGTTGTGGGAGATATAGAACATGATGCAGAAGAAAGTCTAGAAGACTAGGCAGTTTAAGCCTGATTGTGCCAAGCCTTGATGGTTGGATTTTTTATTGGTCTGCAAAGTATACTTCTCCATCAACATTATCAGCAAATTCTTCAAAAAAATATTTTGTGAGTCATCTGGAAGGTTGCTTTTGAATCAAGCAACGAATCATTTTTCCAAGAAGCAATATTACATTGTGCCACAACATAGTGAGTGGATTCAGGTGCTTTACATTTGTCTATATCATCAGTTTTACCCTTCTGTTGGTTTCTTTGCTCCTCAATTTTGTCCCATGGTAACTTGCATGTAGAGGCATCGTGTGATCCATTTCATTTGCTGCATATGCAGTGCAAATCTACCTTTTCTCCTTGAGAGTGTCTACCCCCCCTTCCTCTAAAATATCTTCCTATTCCTCTTCGACCACCTCTTCCTCTTGAAGAATATTGAGTAGGATGCTTTTCTTTATGAGCAAGGCACACGGCCTCTTCTGAATATTTAGGGGTTTTTTTCTTTCCAAAATATTTCTCTCTTCCAGCAAAATTTTTCACAAGAGAGTCAAAGGCGATATCTTTGAGATTTCCATTTGCTTGCAATGACTCAATATAATTGGAGTAAGTAGGATAAAGTTCCTTGAGAAAAGCAATGAGAGGAATATCCAATTCGACCTTAGTGTATTTGATATCATGCATTACAGACTTTACTTCAGATGCAAGAGCAAGAGGATCATTATCATGCAGTTCAAGAGTGAAGAGTTTAATCATGAGTTGAACAACTTCAAGGGTAGAATCTGAATCATAGAGTTCTTTCAGCTTTTGTAAGGCTTCAAAAGCAGTTGAAAATGGAGAAATATGGCGACTCACCTCTTCATTTACAGATGCTACGATTAATGCATAAGATTTGTTGTTATTGTTTTCCCAAACAACGCGCTCTTTGTCTAATGTAGGTTGTTATGGCTCTTTGTCTCCATCTCCAACAAACACTCCTTTCCACAACTCATTGAAAATGAGCATGTGCTTTATCATCGTAGCAACTATGCAACTATGCAGTAAACTTTCGCAGCAGCACAACCTCAAGGATAAACACTTTCGTAACAGTCACTCATAAGGTTTTTAGGTCTGAGGCTGTCACGCCAGAGGATTCAGAAATAATTATGGCAGACATAGCACACAGGGGCAGTGGATAGAGAGCAGTAGGCAGAAGGGAGTTACAACTATTTTTGGAGCTGGCTCTGATACCATGTCAGGCCAGGCAGTAAATCCTCAAAGAAAAATTGATTCGTATATTTTATTCCTTCAGGTTGGTCTTCATTATATACATGAGGGAGAGACTGTTCACTTCATCTCCTAATGATTGTTCATATTACTTATTTATTTATTTACATTATGTTCACCCAATTCTGATGATTAGGTGTCAACAATGGGTTACATTGGATTCCAACTAGGCACTTGTTGTTGATTGTAATGTTGGTCTAATAGGTGGAAAACCATCTCGGGGGTGTCACTAAAAATATCCATGTGGTTTTTTTAAATTTGAGGGTGCACATCTATGCCAACAATGGAGTGTATTTACATGAACCTACATGGGTTACTCAACTTTCTTCATGACCTTCATTAGCGGTCCTAGTTAGGATTAATTTCTTAAATTCATTCAAAACCATATAAATTCAACAACAAATGATAACTTACATTGGGATACCCCTTTAATTATACTTTTCCTTAATTATGTAATAGGGGTTATTTAAATTCAATTGAAAGCATGTATTTCTTATCATTATAATTACATGTGACTACTATATATGTTTTTAATTTAGCATTTACTTCAATCAATTAGGTCGTCAATTATACAAGCAAAATGCACAAAAGAAAAAGAAACACTATAAATTAGGTTAGAGGCTAGGGAAAAAACCCTCAAGAGTAAAACCCATCAATCATTTCCTTATAGATTCTTCATCAAAAAGAGAAATTGAATTCAAACTAACCAATCATGTAAGTTTGAGGTTAGCCCTCTAAAATATATCATTTTTTGTCTATAATATAGTCAACCAATTTCCCACATGCATATCTTTATATTTTTCGCCCCACAATTCTTTAGGTTGCTCACATTAGACATAAATAATACTCTTCCTATAGCTCATATTCCACGGAAATGGTAGTCTTCCTATAGCTCACATTACATATATATGATGGTCTTCCTAAATCTCGCATTACATAGAGATGATGCTCTTCTTAAGCTCACATTACACAAAGATGATGGTCTTCTTAAAGCTTACACTACATAGAGAAAAAAATGCGTCTCAAGTAGCTCAGATCCATAGAAGTGTAGTCTCACAAAACCTCATATCCACAAGGGTATAATTCCATAGAAAACTAGGATCCACAGAAGTGATGATATGAAAAGTATAATCCTTAGAAAAATGGCATGTCATAGAGAGAGAAGGTGCCACAAATGCTTGTATCATCACAAAATTATAGTTCCATAAGAAATTTGCATACCATAGAAGTATAGTGCCATAGAGAACTCATATACCATAGTAGTATAGGTCCAAATTCTCTGTTGCACATGAGATGTGAATTTTTGTAGCTAAAAGGTGAAGAATAGCTACCAATATATAGTCTTTTTCTCATGTGAAGGGACACATCCTTTGGATAGGTCGAAGAATAAGAACATGCTCTTTTACATTTTATTTTAACCAAAATAAAGCATGAATAACATGATAGAAATTAATGATTTTTTCTTCTATTATTATTACATAAAATACATATTCATACAATGATAATTATGAATATTGAACCTACTTACATTTCCACCACTCCCTCTTAACTATGGAGGTATTCAGAATGACTTATCCAGATATTCTCATGTTGAAATTTTTTATAAGAAAGGATCCAAATTGATAACCATCATCGATTATAACATCATCATAACAAAGATTATCAAAATACGAAGGCCTTAACATGTAAGCTCTATCTCTCCACTAGATTAGACCATAAGTATGTCACCAAAGTATGTCCTCATATGACCATTTCCTAATCCATTGTCACACTAATTGTTACACAGTAATTTTTCACTGTCTCCCTGCCAGTCTTCCTGCTGTGTCATGAGACCCAATTAATCATGCTCATGCTCTCTAATATTTCCAAATGACCCACTTTGCCAAATTTTCTTCTATCATCACGACTGTTGTAAAAATAAACGTGCTGATGAGCGCTCCAAAACAGACTCAATGCACTGCCAGTGCGGAAGCACACATGATTCCCGCGCTAGTCGAATTTCATGTGACAGCGCGTCTGCTACTTATATCTGATCGCGCTGATATGAATTTCTTTTTTATTCAGCAGCGATGTCAGCGCTCCAGTGTAGTTATGTACCCGTGATGATCCAGTTTGGGCGAGTTTGTTCTAACAGCCGGCCTTCTAGATGACTCTAGACCTAGCTGTTGGCCTTGTAAATGTTGCCCTCCCTTCTCTAGCATGTCTGTTTCGTCAGTTGAGCTACCTTCCTTGGAGATAAGCTCATCCTCCCACCATTCATGGAGTCTCCTACTCCTATTTAAGCCTCCACCATTGCCATGAGCTGCGAGTTTTTGGGATTGATTGTGTTTAGAGCATTGCTGATAATGTGAGCTTGATAGGCATCTGGTGTGATAAGTGTGGGATTGCTAGAGTTCTTAAGGAAGGTTGTGAAGTGTTTCCATCTTGTGTAAACTTGTGTGAGAGAGAGTTTTGTCTTGGGATATCTACCTTCAAGGGTGAATGCTTGAGGGACTTGCTGGCTGGACCCAACCAAATGAGGATCTGATGTCAGAACTTGGTTGTATTCTCTTTTGTTTTATCAATAATAATAGATGACTATCATTATGTTTCCACTCATGTGTCTTTGTTATGATGTTTGAGTTGTATCTTTTCTGACCGATACATAGTTGCATTTACCGGATTTTATGCTTGTATTTGTCTTGTTCTTCGCACGTGTAGGTGTCTGTTCACGGAGATCGTGAGGATTGTGACCAGCTGAAGCGAAAGAACAGAAGCGACAACCCTTCTACGAATATAAGCGTTGGATTCGAGGTAGGCTCTCATCTTGGCCTTTATTTTGCAATTAGGAACCTGCGTGTTAGCATTGTTTGATTGTTGCTTAGACCTCAGTTAGGCTAGTGGATCGCCTTTGTCCACAGAGGGATTACCTACACAACAATTGGCAACTCCGCTGGGGAGTTTTACCTTGTTGTTTGAATTGTAAGCTTTAGACGGAGCCTGAACCATGGCCAGTTAGCCTTCGAAATACTGTTGCTCTGCATTAGCGAAGTAGATCAAATCCATTTCAGTCAATCTCTGGTTTGGTTTACAAACTGAACAACTTGGAGCTAGCTTTTGCCCTACTCTTGTTCATTTTTTCCTTGAGTTTGATTTTTGCTCTCTTTTCAAAATTTGGGGATTAGTTCTCTGCTTCTTGGGTTTCCTGGTTCGGTCTGGGAAGTGCCTTGATTGTTTAAAGAGTGATTGCCTTGGTTTGGGAGTTTTTGGCTTGATTGTGGTCATTTTTTAGCATCATCGCGGTTTATTATAAAACAACCGCGCCGCCATCGCATAGCCCTTTTTGTGATTTCCTGATCATCGCGTTAATACAAAAAACAGTCGTGACGGTTCTGAAAATTGAACCATCATGGTTAAATCGTGTGCTTCCGTGCTGACATCGCATTGTTGCTATGCGTAGTTTCTTATCAGCGCCCTATTGCTGTGTTCCACCCGCACTGATTCCTGTAAGATTGAATTTCTTCAATTCTATCTCCTGAGCCTGTTGGTCTTACTATCCCCTGCCTTTTTCGCTTGCTTTATGACTTGATTTTCATTGTCTGAAGATTGAAGCACTTTCTTGCGAGGCTTGTTGAAGCGAATCTTGCTTTTTTCTTTGTGACCTAGTTTTATTGTTCCAAGTTTGTTGGATAAGCTTTGCTTGGTTACTCGTTTGCAAAGGTTCGTTTACTACTTGCTATTGGCTTGATTTAGCCTTCCTCTTTGCTTGCTTTTTCTTGGTTGTTTAAGTGATTGTTGTTGAACCAATCTTGACATTGTTTCGATTTCTTTTCACTACCCAGGCAAGGACCACAGTTGTTTGGCGTCAACCGGTTTTTTCCACATTTGTCTATTATTATTTCTGAAAAAAATCTTTGGTGAATTTTGCCATTATTGAAAAAGAAAATCTCTTTTGCTTTGGGATAGTTAATGAAGGTTAGGACTTTTCATTTTGATTAGTGGATTAGCAATCTTAAAGAAAAGTTTAGTGATTTCCATTAGCTGCAATAGGGAAATTCTTTGTTGTTTGTGATTGTTTCGTTTGTATGAAAGCTCTCTAAACCCTTTTGTAATTAGCATTCATCGAATGGAATGACATGTTTTGGCATATAGAGTGCATTTAGGGATTTTGAGAAATTACATATGGTAGGACCTGAAAACTGAAACGTAACTCAAGATCAACTTTAAAATAAATCGAATGAACTAAAAACTGCATTGGAACATAACGCTCACATTCTAGAGGTCTAGGCTAGAGACGTGCTCCGGCATCGTTAAACCTAGTCACTTTTTTTCTCAAATTAAGGTTGGATGATTCCTTCGTGTGTGATTCAATTGTGGTCTAGTACGAACTTGTGCTCCCACGTACCGTTGCGTATATATGCAGAGACTCCACTGGGTTATCATCCTTGATCCATAAGAAGTCGTGTCTGCTTCCTTACAGCCCATAACGCACTGAAAACAGCATTCGGGAAGATTCATTGTCGTACGGAAAGTCCTTGGCTTTCATATGATCGCTAAGGTGTATATGCAGTTTTACGGATTGTCTGGTAAACCCCTTGCCTAGTTTCTCCAGAGAAGTCACTTTTTGATCCTTTTGAGACTCCTTAAAAGAAAAGGCTCTATTGAGCACTTGTCACTTCAGGCTCACTAAAAATTCAAAGGCGACTAGAGGCATCTTTAGTCCTTTTCTCGACTCTTAAAACATGAAGAGGTCACGTTGTGTCCTAATGTCGTAAAATTTATTCGACCATGATTACACTTACCTTGTTAGATCTTGTTTGCGCTATTTTCGAGTACGGTTTTTTATCGTTAGCTTGAGTAGGGTTCTTTCTTGTTTAGATGGCAACTTTTCCAGAGTTCACCAACCCAGGTGTCCCCTCTGATGGGAATCCTGGTCATTTCTCTCCTTTAGGAAATGTTGGTACTCCTTACATGGCAACGTTGTCCCTTCCTAGGTTAACTGTTGGGTTTCATGTTTGGTTGTTCTCAACCTCTTTGGTCCCTACCGTCTCAAGTACTAGTCAATCAGTTCCTACACTTGAATAACATCATGTTGATTCTAAGGTCGACCTCTCCCCTCCTTCGCCTGTTTCTACGTCCTCATCTTCTACTTCGCCTGGTGAAAGTCTAGATTCAAGTAACTAGGTGGCTAAGAAGAAGAAGAAGAAGAAGAAGACAAAGAAGAAGAAGTCTCCTAATGGAGAGGCTAAAAGTGCAGTGACTGCTCCAAATCCAATTCAAGTCGAGCCACCCTCTACTCCTCTGCAGAAGGTCAAATTTCCTTGTAGATTGTGCAAGGATGACCACCTTCTTCGTGATTGTCCTGACATTCCCAGGATCCTTGAAGTATGGTCTCACAATTTGGCTCGTCCCTCGTCGCCCTCTGGAGCTCATGGCGATGCTACCCTATCAACGTGCAACGGTAAGAAGAAAGGGAAGATTCGATTCCCCTGTAGGCTATGTGAAGGCAATCATCCCTTTCACCTTTGTCCGCTCATGGATAAAGCTTCCGCTGTTTCGGAAAGTCTTATAGCTTCTTCACCCCAACTTCCTGTTGGTTATCAGAGGCTCTCTTCAGACCCTCTCCCTTTTGACAAAGGGATTGACTTAGATTTTTCTCTTGTCCACGCTTCTCTTCTCGAACTTGGCTATGCCAAGCCTGCTCCAGACCAACCATTGGTCGAAGACAGTGTCAACTTGGGTTCACAACCTGTTGATTACTCTATTCCAGAGGAGCATCATGATTCTATTGCTCATGTTCTCCTCGTCTCGTCATATTCTCTTGAGTCCGAAACTGGATCTCCTATCCCAGCTGATCCCGAGAGTCCTTCTTTGGAGCAGGGGGGAAATCATATGATTCCCCCACCAAGTAGTTCAGTCGTTTCCTTCGACTGGAGCCATTTGACTTCTTTTCGCCTTCCATCCCATGTGCCTTTCCAGATTACAGTACATGCCTATGATACGGTAGTACCTGGCATTGTCTTAGATGAGGGTGTATCTGTTAGTCTTATGCCTTTGACTACTTGGCAAGCTTTGAGATCTCCACAGCTTGTGCCGGTCGCGCAGAATTTGATGGCATTTTCCGGAGCGACCAGTCAACCATTGGGGATCCTCCCACAGTTCCCTATTACTTTGGGAGGCAAAACCGTCTATATAGACATATTGGTTACCCAAGGTGCTTTAGATTTCAGTCTTCTCCTTGGTCGTGACTATGTTTATGCCATGGGGGCCATCGTCTCTTCACTTTTCCGTGTGGTTTGCTTTCCACACAATGGAAGGATTGTGACTATAGATCAATTATCATTCTTTAGGCCCCCGGTGCCTCCTGCGCAGTTGTCATCCCCTTCTGGTTTTTATCCACCAGTTGAATCTGCCCTACCGCAGGTCAATTACGTGGCTACTTATCCCGTGCCTCTATCCAGTGATGCTACCGTCGTGCATAGTGTCCTGGGGGCATTAGGTCCTGACATCCGAGATGTTGTCCTTCCATTGGGAGTGGCACTCTTGGAAGCAACGGCTTCCTGTTCATTATGATGAAGTTCGTTGCGGAGCATAGTTCACTTTCCTATGTCAAGCTCCTTAAAAAAATGAAACTAGGACTGGTCGGAGCATATTTCACTTTCTTATGTCAAGCTCGTTAAAAAATGAAACTAGGTCTAGTCGGAGCATAGTTCACTTTCCTATGTCAAGCTCCCTAAAAAATGAAACTAGGTATGGTCAGAGCATAGTTCCTTGTCTTGAGTCAAGCTCGTTAAAAAATGAATCACGGATTTTCGAGCATAGTTCCTGATCTAGTGTCAAGACCGTTAAAAAATGAAACAAGGGTTATGAGGATAGTTCTTTTAATGTGTCAACCTGATTAAAAAATGAAACAATTCCCTTTCCAAATCGAGCCTTTTGATTCAGCTCTCGTAAAATACAAGTCGAGTCTTTCCAAGATCTCGCGAGTGAACATTCATTCCATCCACTTTGTTGAGTGCGATGAAGCTTGGGGGGCATGTACCTCATTGTGTCATTATGCTGGGGGCATGCGAACTTATAACAACCATAGCTTTTCGTTTCAAGCTTGTGTAAACATGAAACCGAATCCAAGCAGAGTTCTCCATGGTTCAATCTTGTGTAAAAATGAACCCATACCGATTTTACATCTCGTGATTTTTGTCTTTATCTGCTAAATTCCACTAGATGAGCCTTGGTTGTTTTCATCCCATCACCACCATCTCTTTGGCCGATCATATGCTTTCACTTGCTTGTTTTCCTTTCCCGAGGGACCGCCATTAAGAGTGGTTTTCTTAGCTAGCCTCTTGGCCATTACATGTTTTCAGCAGTTCCACAATTGTCGGAACCAATTGCTACCCTTTATACCACTCGTTCCTCTAGGACGAGTCACCTTTAAGCTCTTTTCTGACTCTTAAAATATGAAAACATTGCCGAGTAATTTTTCCCTTTTTCACTCGTTAAAAAGAATAAAAATGGAGGTCTACTTTCAGCTCTTTTCTGACCATTTAAAGATGAAAATATTGCCGAGTTATTCCTCTTGACTCGCTAAATGTAAATAAGAGGCAGTCATCTTTAAACCCTTTTCTGACCGTTTAAAAATGAAAATATTGTAAGACCCTTGTCGTTTCAGATTCGTTAGCAGTCACAAGCGACGTAGTTTTGATCGCTTTTTTACTTTTTCAGATCGAGATCACTATTTATGAAAAGTACTCCTCAGTCGTAATGATCGAGCGGTTCTTTCAAGCATTGTTTTATACTTTTTTCGGGCTTGAGAGACACAACTTTACGAAAAAGGACACCGCCAGAGTTTCCTTTTCGCTATCTTTTCAAACTCTCTAAATATGAAAACACGCTGAGTTTTTCCTTTGTCAGACTGGTTAAAACTTAATGACATCGGGTTTCGTCATGATGACGCCTGTCAAGCATATACTATCTCCGTCAAGCTTGGGATCCAAAAATAACCGGGGTACTCACCAGAAATGGTGGGGGAATAAAGGAACTGTAATCATCATCGTTGCGGCAGTATGTCGCTCTTGAACATGGCACTTGTCTGCATTCGTGTCTGGGTGTGGACATATCATCTTGTTTCGCACTTGCCTTCATGGGTTTTGGTTATCCTATTTGACCATTCATCTGCTCATCGCCTTGTCACCATGACCCTGGATCATTTGATATCAAATACTGTCAAGTCTGATGTCATGCCGTTGACATGCTCAAGAGAAGTTGACCTCTGCAGAATACTCAACCTCCCTCAGATATCTCACACAAAACATTTTATCCCTCTCTGTCTCATGTCGATGATGTGGGAAACATTATGGCCCACCTTCGATCAAGGTCACTTCCTGTCGACTTCATCTCATTATCCAGGAAATTGACCTAGAGACTCCCTTCAGGTGCCTTAGAGCCTGCATGCCTCAATGGCAGGTTCTTCGTGTTTGACGCGAGGTTTTCATCATGGGCCTCCGATCGAATGATTCTACGGGAGTTCGACACCGGCTCACTGATTCTCACGCCGTGGATTGTACCTATAGTACCTTGAGGACCATTTTCATTATTGGTGGTACCTCTCGCGTCTGTTAACTGTTTTCATCATTGACTGGTAATCAGATGATGTTCTCGCATGTTCGACTTCGACTCCCACATTCGCATGCTTGAACTTGTACTTTGTTCGGGTCGATTTGGAGCGCAAGACCCCGGATTTTGTATATTGCGATCCGGGTTGCATTTTGTGGATTATTATAATCACTACATGACTCATTCGCTGGATGGTTGCGACCATGCATGAGTCTATTTATTGATCCCCATCGGATGGATGCGTCCATACCTGGGATCCAGATTTTTATGTACTCTACTATGGATGGCTACGCCCATGCCATGTACATCATGTATTTGACATATCAGTTGTACTACGTGCAGGTTCTTCCTAGTGGTGTTCCAGTTCAGCCAGTTTCATAAAGCATTTCACCCCTCCCACTCTCTCGAGCTTCATGCTTTAGGGGGCATCTGTTACACAGTAATTTGTCACTGTCTCCCTGTCAGTCTTCCTGCTGTGTCATGAGACCCAATCAATCATGCTCATGCTCTCTAATATTGCCAAATGACCCACGTTGCCAAAGTTTCTTCTATCATCGTGACTGTTGTAAAAATAAACGCGCTGATGAGCGCTCCAAAACAGACTCAATGCGCTGCCAGCGCGGAAGCACACGTGATTCCCGTGTTGGTCGAATTTCATGTGACAACGTGTCTGTTACTTATATCTGATCGCGCTGATATGACTCTTTGTTATTCAGTAGCAATTTCAGCGCTCCAGTGCAGTTATGTACCCATGATGATCCAGTTTGGGCGAGTTTGTTCTAACAGCCGGCCTTCTATATGACTCCAGACCTGGTTGTTCGCCTTGCAAATGTCGCCCTCGCTTCTCTAGCATGTTTGTTTCATCATTTGAGCCACCTTCCTTGGAGATAAGCTCATCCTCCCACCATTCATGGAGACTCCTTCTCCTATTTAAGCCTCCACCATTGCCATGAGCTGCGAGTTTTTGGGATTGATTGTGTTTAGAGCATTGCTGATAGTGTGAGCTTGATAGGCAGCTGGTGTGATAAGTGTGGGATAGCTAGAGTGCTTAAGGAAGGTTGGGAAGTGTTTCCATCTTGTGTAAACTTGTGTGAGAGAGAGTTTTGTCTTGGGATATCTACCTTCAAGGGTGAATGCTTGAGGGACTTGCTGGCTGGACCCAACCAAAGGAGGATCTGACATCAAAACTTGGTTGTATTCTCTTTTGTTTTATCAATAATAATAGACGACTATCATTATGGTTCCACTCATGTGTCTTTGTTATGATGTTTGAGTTGTATCTTTTCTGACCTATACATAGTTGCATTTCCCGGATTTTATGCTTGTATTTGTCTTGTTCTTTGCACGTGTAGGTGTTTGTTCACAGAGATCATGAGGATTGCGGCCAACTGAAGTGAAAGAGTGGAAGCGAAAATCCTTCTATGAATATAAGCGTTGGATTCGAGGTAGGCTCTCATCTTGGCCTTTATTTTTCAATTAGGAACCTGCGTGTTAGCGTTGTTTGATTGTTGCTAGACCACAGTTAGTTTAGAGGGATCGCCTTTGTCCGTAGAGGGGATTTACCTACACAAAAATAATTGACATGAGGAAAATGATGGGCCTCCTACATAGGTACAAATCAACGCCCTTTTGGGCATCCTTCAACATATGTTTATCTCTCTCTCCATTTGATAACATCTTTTTGAGCTATCATGTGTTCATTAGGGAGGTTAAGGAATATTTCTCATATCATGTAGCCTAAAATATTGAATTTGCAGGACAAAGAGCAATTATTGTGCAAAAGTAAGATGGAAACTAGTTGGAGGAAATGTAGGAGACTTATTCCCTACATTAACTCACCTAAAATTTAGTTGGCTATTGGGAATTTACTACACCCAGTGACTAGGAGAATCTCAAGAGACTAGATCCACTTTTATAGGGGTTTTGGAGGGAAGAAATCCTCCTTCTAAGGAGGATTCTCCCTCACTCATTTTTGTATAAATAAAGGATCCTAGTCTGAGTGTGTTTGAAGGGATCTTAGTTCCATTGGGATAGGGCCCAACCCAAACATTCAAGCCTCTATATTTTATATTTCTATTATGCATGCTTTTTCTATACTTAGCTTAGTTGTATCCATTTTTATTTTTTTTTATCTAAAAACAAATTTCCTTTGGAGATTTATTAATCATTTTTATTGAGAAATTTGGATATAGGCTCTATAAGGACAGGAACAAAAAGTATGGTCCTTTTTATGAAATATTAAGATCTTATTCTAAATTCAAGTCATCCTTTCCTTTGCATTTTTATATTTTGTAATTAGTATTTTTGGCTATCTTTAGATCATGATGTTCTAATAGTCAAATAACCACTTTGTGTGCAGGTGAAATCTATTTGATTGCAGGGAAAAGTAGCATCATTTCCATTGAATACTAACCAAATTACTTAACACCCTCCTTCCATTCCCATTCATTCCTTTAAATGGTCTACACACAGAAAACTAGTTACAAATTTACTAGAGATTGTTAGATTGCTTTCTCCCCTTGTGAAAGATGGGCTCTTGAGGAGATCTAAGCTTTGAAAGGTCTTCCACACTCTTACCCAACCTCCAATTCCTTATCCCACCTTTTGGTCACTTTTAGAATCATCAAACCGCTCTTGAATGCAATGTTGTAGCAATACAGGGCATCCTATAACATCTTGTAGCAGTCCTGTAGCGTCCTATAACACCTCACAAAATCCATTAGAATTTGACCAAAATTGCTCCTTAAGCCTAAACTTTTCTTCATACCCTTCCACAATGTCTTCTTGGCCTTGGAAACAAGCTTCAGGGTATTAGATACCTTTTTGAAAACTTAATTTCATCACTATGGTTTTAATTGTGTAATTAGGCTTAGTTGTTTTAATCATCAATTTAATAACAAAAAAGTAGTTTACATCGATATTTATTGAGAATTTGTTTGATTGTATAATTAGAACATGATTTATTTTTAGTGTAGTAGTTTAGGTATGATTTCATGGTATTTACTTCATGTAGCTAGATTAGGTTTATTTTCCCATTGTTTATTTTCTATAATATATTAGGGCTTCCCTTCCAAGTATTTCCTTGCAAGTATATCAAAGCTTTGGGTTATGCAGTAGGAAAAGAAATGTTTCATTTAGTTCCTACCTTGCAAATTTTTTCAAATGGTCTCTACACATATCAATGTTATCATATGAAAATCGTACACTCATATGTATGCATTGAGAGACACTCAAAGTTAGTGATCAACACATACAAGGGTGATATTTTCAGCTAGAAACACCATGAGGACCAAAATTGAAAAGCTTTCCTACCTAGTTTAAGGTTAAAAAATTGGATCGCGCAGGTTGAGTATTACCAGAAATTTACAGTCATGTGATTATTGGATAATGGCACAGTCACAGAAAAGTCTAGTTAACACCTTGGGCATTGAACTTGCTTGAGCAATACTCCAAATATTGATGTGATAGGCCTATAAATTCGAGCCTTGAGCCCCAAGAAGCCTTAAAGGTAAGGAATTGGGAGCTCGAATCTCATTTATGAGGTGAACCACCACATTAATGAGCCAAGGAGAGGAGTGATGTCCAAAAAACTCTATAAATACAAGTTATAGGAGAACCAAAAATCAAGCATTTCATTAAGAAGAGGATTTCATCATTGGGAGAGTCTTCAGGTTTCTTTGAGAGAGAGGGGAAGATTACAAGGAGATTGGGGAAAGGAAATTCCTTGTTGAGGATATTTTAGCACAATTTCTCAAAGAATTCTCTCCAAGTGTCTTTTTATTCATCTGTTGTATCTCTTATACATTTAGTATTTAATAATGGGAACTTTGTTCAATTACTTTGTTAATTTGTTTTCTTCATTAATCATTGTTCATGTGTTTATTTCATATTTTTTAGTTTATTTTTATGTATGCATTGTTTCCACTACTTTCTGTGCTTTCTTTATCCATGTTTTTCCACTAACAATAACCAATTTCTTGTATTTTCCTTGTAGGGAACAACCAACTCCAATGAAGGTTTCTTTGGTACTCCATAGCAACAAACACACCACTACAATATGGTGATTCCACTAGTTTCCTTTATTTAATCTAACAATTTCTTTTACATGACATTCTATCTGCATTTTCACTCCATTGTGCTTTTATCACTTCTCTAGAATTTTTGTAGGCCAACTCGGACCTATTTCCATCCGAGAAAGTCACCTTCTCAAATCTTTATGTCAATCACATAGCTTGTATGCAAGGCAAACATGTGGTTTGCATGTATGTGCATAGGAAAACCTATGCGGTTTATAGAGAACACAAAAGATCATTGTAATTTTTCTTTCTTGGGTGATTGGTAGCCTTTAGTGAATTTCCTTCACCTCTGCATTTTTTTCCCAATTATTTCATATTGCGTAGTTTTTTTACTATTAATTATTAGTAGAGTAATTAAATAATATTCACTTTCAAAAATTATATTTAACGCATACCTTATTAAAGAGGAAAAGTAAGTGGCCATAATCCACACATATTTTTCAAATTATTTTTCTATTTTTCACAAGTCACATAACTTAATTAATAAAGGGTAAAGTGGCCCATTATCAACACATATTTTTTGACTAACCAAATCATTTTGATTTCATTAGTTTTTGGAATAGGAACAAGTGTTTCTAAAGAAAGGGAGCATCCCCTACTTCCCTTGCATGTCTTGGAATATCCTGGGCTTGAATATGCAAATTTTTTTAAAGAACTTGGTTTTTCCATCTCCCTTTAGGAACACATAGTGTAATAGGAAGTAAGTGGCCCACTATCCACATATTATTTCTTTTCATGCAAGGAAAAATCAAAACTTCGTGTAAGTAGAGAATATTGTAAAGGATCATCACGTATTGACATCTTTTCACACTTTGTATGTTCACTTTACCACTTGCACACATATTACACTTCACACATTAAGCTCCTCTAAATTTTGTGCAAAGGGCATCCAGTTTTGGAAGGTTTTGTAATTATCTTAGTTTTATATTACATTTTTCACACCATTAGTGAAGAAAGACTCCTAAAATTATCCATAACTTGAACATTCTAGATTTCCCCATAGGGGCCAAAAAATAATTTATAGTTCAGGTTAGGACCATTAGGGGTATGCATCCCCTAAGGTGCCATGGTCATGTTACATTTTTGAAACATAGAAGTTGAATTGTAGGGTGTTTCAAATCCTTCATCATTCCATAGAAAAGGCTACACGTACATAGAATTTAGGTAGGGAGATCATGTTTACCTAAGAGTTAAGCCCCAAAAAAGTTCCTTACAGTGGCCAGGTTCAGCTAAATTAGCACCCTGATACTGTGGACCCTTTCAGGTCTGGAACAAATTGGACCTGTAGGCTATAAAGTTGTGTTTCCAAGCCACATTCAGGTCCATAATGTTTGCCATGTTTCGTTGTTAAAGAAATATGTGTACAACCCACAACCCATACTAAACAAATTGGACCTGTAGCCTATAAAGTTGTGTTTCCAAACCATACTAAACTAGGAAGATGTTCAGATAACAAGTTAAAAGGTTTTATATGTTTTGCCATTTGTTTTGAAGGAATATGACTATGATTATTGTATGTGTAGGTCGAACCAGAAGGAGATTTTCTGGTAGAACCTCTTTGTATTCTCGATCGGAGAGAAGCCACCTTGTAGAGGTGAATCATCACCCAGGTTAAAGTGCAATGGAAGCACTTTGGCTTGAATGAAGCAACCTAGGAAGAGGAACAATTTATGGAAGAAGCTTAACAAACATCATTTGCTTAAAATAGAAGGAACACCAGGGATGTTGTTCCACACATGGAGGGGAGATGTAACACCCCTGGATCATTGAAAGGATTTACTGTGGTTACTAATTTAGTTTATGTCTTACTTCATTTACTTTCTGTTATGTATTATCAAGGCTGGAAAGCCAGACATTAAATTATTACCTAATTGTGAGTGATTATAAATGGAAACATGATTGATTAAAACAAACTGTTTGCTACAATTACAAGAAACAATTAACTAGAAATAGTTATGCCCTACCCTGGAAAAGGGAAATATAGGGGAAAAGGAGGGAGCATAAAAACTATCCTAGAGCTAGGAAAAGGAAACTAGTGGGAAGTTGCTTAGGAATAGTCAATGAAGTGCGGGACTTGAGGCTGGACTTGAGGCTCGATAGTGGAGTCTGGAGGCCCAAGGCATTAAGTGTAACTAGAAATTATTCTAGCAAAGAAAGTGTTCCGAGGAGCATCCAGATGTAATTGTGAGGTTCTTGGCTAGGAGGAGAGACTTTATGGAATTATTGGAAACTACAGGTGGAATAGATAAGTATTGCAGTTAGTTTCTTTCTAGAGTTAGTGATATCATGTAGAGATTAACATTTAATGACAAAGTAAAACTGTTATGTTTGAACTCTCATAGAATAAATTCTGGAATAACAAACTATATTTAGAAGTCATAAGGAATAGTGTAATTATAGGAAATAGAAACAATTTTTCTTTAATCATATGATAAACAATGTATTCTAATAACCATACAATTACTATATAAAACAACAAAAAGGAAAGAGAATTATTATTTAGTAATTATGGTACACTGTCCATTATAAGCAACACTAAACCGCTAAGATATAGAAATAAATTATTTACAAAGTACTGTATCTGAGAATACATAGAATAACGTAAGTAATTTTACATACTCTGTACAAATGACTACAATAGAAAGACAATAAATATACAACTACTGGAATGCAGATTTAGATACATACATTATGGAACTATTAATCACATATTTAAAATATAAAGATAACAAGATTCATAGAACTATTTGAATGCAGGTGCAACATCATATCTTGACTACACAATCATGAAATTTCGACAAAGAAATTTTTTAACCTATCATTATCTTCAAAAGCTAAACCAAATTCCAATCATTCTAGTCAATACTTGCATGAATAAGAGAAGGGTCTTATCGGCCCAAATTGCAACTATGACAATAAATAACTTAATTCATTGCCATTTGGAAACATATGAATAGATAGGATAAAATCTTGTAAACGTTAATGCATAATTTAAGCATTTTAAAAAACATAACATAAACCAGGTCATTTAAGTGGTTGTTTGACAAAATAATCGTCTACAAAAAAGAGCTTAAACTCTCTGTCGAGTATTCTCCATAAAAACTACAAAAAGTGCCTACAAAGAGTACCCTTAACTATTCATGTGTCTTTAAATAATTACATAATCAACAAAACAATAAAACATGAACCAGTTCGATGCGAAGTCTCTATCTTTGACCATAAGAGAAAGGGTCAATAACATAATTCATGTCAAAGGTAAGGTTCCAACCTAGAAGAGCCAACAATGTTGTTGTGAGCAATTTAAGTTCTTATGAGGGATGACCTTCACTAACTCTAACACCATTAAGCATGGTGTAGTTACCTTTCAAGGAACCCGAAACATTAAATTACAAAATCTTATGGGAAAAGTCGAACATACTTGGTAAATAGATATAGGGGGAGATTTCGTTTCCTGGAAGTGGTTGATTTCTGCGAGAGGGAGCTTCCCTTTCCACAGTGAGCAAACATCATGAGAAATGTTAAGCAAACCAAAGGATTTAAACCATTCAAGTTCGGAATCATTCAGAAGTTACCTTTTGCAGCTAAGTCCTAGAATTGATCATCGCTCGGAGTGATGGAAGTGCCATGAGGCTTTCCTGTGTAACGGAGACAAAGTGTTAACACTGCACCAAAACCACAATCCAGCTTTACAGTAAATACCGCCATAAAATCTAAGAATACCACAAAGCAATGACCTAATTTGTTTACCTAGCCCTATGTCGGCAACGACTACCGCCTTCGTCAATTTCATAAGATGCACAAACAATAAAGAACCCTGATCAAGACATCGAACCCTTGGAGGACAGAAAATCTTCGTAGAACGGCAAACCCTCGAGGAGCAGCAAGAAACTGGAGGAGCATTGGCAACAATGAACCACACGAAGGCCAAGAACAAGAAGTTAGTTAGGGTTTGAAACCCTAAGTGTTCTCCACTCAGAGATCACATGAGCTTGATCAACGGCATCAACACCAAATAGATGGCGTGAGTAGCATGACCCATTTGGCAAGCGCACACAACCTTCCTCCATATCTCCCTACCGCGTGGCTCCAAGTACAAAGAACAACAAGTCAAGGAGGAGTAAGGATAGGGAAATCACATGGCAAATCATTCATACTTAAATCCAATCCTTTTAACTTTAATACAACATGTGTAATTCATTAGAACTTGTGCATATCAAGTCTACGGACTTATGAATTAAAACAATCAAATTAATGTGATTGCACATAATGAACCTATTACCAAAGTCTCGGATGGGCATTTTTATAAAGTAATTAATTTTTTTTATATATATTAGTAGTCAATTAACTTTAAATGTTACAACACCATGTGATGCAAATGCAAATGCTAGTTAAACTACCTGAAAAAGCTCCATTTTATTTATTTATTTAAACTTAAATATTAAAAAGTGGATTTTTCATTTCAAAATATGTTTCATATATATAGATATATAAAATAAATCATTTTTTAAAAATTAATTTTCGAAATGGAATCAAAATATTGTGTATTATGTTATTTTTACCTCTATTAAAAAAAATTAAACCACTCAATCAATTTTGATTTTCCAAATTTTATTTTTCCTTATTCTTTATATAGATTGATTTTTTCTTTCAAATTATTTATAATTTTTTAAAATTAAAAATATCTTTTCCTTAATTTAAATTTAGAAATGAGATCAAAATATATCCACTACATATTATACATATGTCTCATAATACAATTTTTACTTTTTTTGGTTTCTTAGTTTGTGTGAATTTCATGATTGGTTAATCTATTTGTTGATTCTCTTTAATTGTCTTCCATATCCTAATATAGATTGAATATGCATGCTTTGAAGTGGTGTACATTCATGTACTTTGCATGAGACATAGTCTACTCCAAAGGAGTATCCATTACAATAAAAAAAAGGGTTAAATCAATATGGTTAGTTATTATTCATAGAAGTACTTTATTAATAAAAATATCACTACACTGTTCTTTACTAGGTTAGCTAGTCAAGAACATTTCTTTGGCTACTATGTGTACATTTTCTTTCTCAACATCCTCATCTTCATGCCATGTCATTAAAACAAACAAATTTATAAGTACACCATATGTATGTAAATATTAATATTGATAATCCATACTTTTTATTTTATAGGAATAATACCATCATGGCTTGTTTTCATACCACCATCATTGGGTTGCACTCCACCATCACTGGGGTTTGTTTCACTACTAGCCTCCTTAGTGTTGTTTTTTTCTAGCTTAACACAGATAGACACATTAATTTGTGGATGGAATAAAATTGTGGATATTTTTTACAAGTAACTAATAATTAAATCCCACTGATTTTATTTGCCATGTCATTCAAATGAGAGGATTTTGTTTTGCTCATGCTTTGTTGACGTTCAACCATGGCTTCAAAGTCAAACTTGAAACTAAGCCTCAAGCTTTCTTTAGTGGTCGTAATTTTGAAGTGAGCCCTTTGCATTGCATAAGATCACAGATTTATTTCTAGATGCAATTAAATACAAGTTGGATGGTTATAGGAATGATATTGCTTAATTATTTAGTACTTGCAATTTGCGCTTTTAGTTTCATCTAACCGCCCTCGACACATTTGTGCTTCTAGTATTTTTCTAGCCTTTCCTTTGTTTTTTTTTACATGTCTAACATGGTACAAAAAGTTTTAACTAGGTTGTTGGGTGAATTTAGTGATGATAAATTCATAGCATAATTATGTCAATCGAGGAGTGTAATCTTAGGGGAACTACACTATATGTGCATAGGTATGGAAAATAATGGTTCTACTATCTAATTAATACAATGAGGATTCTATCATGTATTAGAGGTTTCCTATCTAGAAAATAAATGCAGGGACACTTGACTATGTAGGAATAACCAAGTACCCAAAATATTTAGGTCTTCTCTTCAATAGATCTAGCCTCTACACTTAGCAAAATTTGATAAAAACGGATATACAAAGTTTTTACATATCACAACTCATTAACTAATCACTTATCTTCAAACATAAATCATACATGTAAAGCGACATTGCGTCAATGGGTAACTTTATTAACCTATTAGATAAAAAAAGAAAACTATCTATGGTGATCATTAGGTATTTGATGCACGACCCTTTCCTTTTTGACTATAGCCTCTTGAAAATGGATGGGCTTCCATAGTAATGAAATGATTCAATGCTTTAATATGACCTTCGTGATTGTTCTTACCCTTGCAAATATCAAAAGAAATATGGAACCAAATACAATCAAATAGGTATTCAAAGAACAAGAGCCATCACACCATGCATACTACTACCAATACTACACCAATAAAGAGAGATTTAGAGCACATATGTGTGGCTATATAAAGCAAAATAAGCCCAAATACATAAATCAAAGACTATTGTATTGAATGTAACTTGTTAAATATTAACCAAGTTCATATATTCAGAGAATATCAATGTATCCAACAATATCATTACTAGAATGGATTTATATATGAGAGAAAAATATACATAATGTTATAGCTCATACCTATGAGTTATAGGCTTAGTATGATCAACATAGGGTTGATATGCACATGATCTATACACCAAAGAAATCACACAATAAAAAAGCTCGTATATCAAATACAAAAATCATAGATCTATAACAAACTCAGACGAAATGCGATTATCACTTACAAATCCTAGTTAGCACACGAGTCAACATAAAATCATAAAGATTTAAAGAGCCAATGTATTAGGTTGGTGGGCTCTTTCCAACTAGCAACATTTCCCTAAAAAAGAAGATTCAAGTCACTCTAGACTTGGTACACACCACATGAAATCAAACAACAACAGTATTATTATTACAATCCACAAATTAAATTGATAAAAATATGAACAATGTGATCATGTTTACAACATTAAAATAATGTTCAATCTCATTTTTAATAGGACTCAAAGATTAGGCTCCATTTTTATATATCATGAAATACATAGCAATAATATTGAGATTAAAGGCCTAAACTAAACAAAATGTAGGTGGTATAATGACCCCTTTATATATTTAGGGTTTTATAATGACTAGAATCCAAATTCGAAATGGGTGTGGTTGTGCTCTCATCCAAAAATTTGGATATGCAAACCCTTGATCACACCATATCTTGCTTATGGTTGATCGCTATCAAGCCAGGAAATAACTCCTCAAAGAAAAATTGATTCGTATATTTTATTCCTTCAGATTGGTCTTCATTATATACATGATGGAGAGACTATTCACTTCATCTCCCGATGACTGTTCATATTACTTATTTATTTATTTACATCATGTTCACCCAATCCTGATGATTAGGTGTCAACATTCCCGCCCCCCCCTCTTAATCTGAAGGGATGTTGGTGACTCCAAGCATCATTCTGAATCGTTCAAGCTTTTCTCTTCCAAGCACTTTGGTGAAGATGTCTACAATTTTCTCATTAGTGGAACAATGACGGAGATGGATTGTTTTGGCCTCAACATGATGTCGATTCAGATGATATTTAGTATTGATGTGCTTAGTTCAATCATGGAACATTTGTTTCTTGGCTAACTT
>APFE031506573.1:1483-68073 GCA_000404065.3 Pinus taeda | reverse complement strand
CGATGGTTTTCGGTCCATGGTTTTGGACGCGATGGTTGTCGGTCCATGGTATTGGATGCTTCGGCATGTATAAATATGTATTGTAACATTGAAAGGAACATAATGAAAAAATCAAGCTGGTAGTCCCGGTTTTGGGATCCAGGGGAAAATCTCTGTGCATATGTGTTTTTTATGTGTTATGCTCTCGCATTGTTTATTTTTCTGTGATTTAGAATTTGTATGCAGGTAATTTCTCTACGGGGTTAAAACCTACAAACTTCTTTAATTTTATTTATTTATTTTCTCTCAATTATGAGTACTTAAGGGTATAATGTTGATAATGTCGTCATTGATTTCAATATCATTTCGGACCCTAGGTGAATTATTAAATCAAACCATAGGAGAAAACCCTCAGTTAAAATCATGACATTATTGAAGATGATAACCCTGGGTGCCAAATTCATGGGATTAAACCCTAAAAATATATGAAGCTTTTTCAATATTATTTCACTAGTGATGCAAACCCTAGACATTTATATGATGCCCTAGTTGTTTTGAAGCAATACCTAATAAATTAAAATTTCCCCATTGATCCTAAGATGGAGAAACTCTAGGTCTATGCCTTAACATGGTTCATTCATATGATAAATCCCTAACTGAAGCCTTAATTGAATCATTATATGTACATCATAAATGCATGAAATTGTAAGTATTGAACATGCCCTAACGCCAATGAGTAAAAAGCCCATTTGAATAAGCCCTAATCTAGTAACCCTAGATGTATGAATTTGTTGAAGAAACCCTAGTTCTTCTATGAAATCATATTGCATTAATATCACATGTTGTAGTGCTTATCTTTGATTCCAAAATAGTGGAAAAGTCCTAAGCCATTTGATTTCCTAATTCCATAAAATAAATTATTAAATAGGGCTATTATGAAAAACATGTATGTGAAGAAAGAAAAATTAAAATTGTCAACATTAGAGATCAGTTACTAGGAAAAGGATTAAATCAACATGTAGAGGAGGTCAATATATTTCCAACCAGTACTCACATGAATCCTAATTTCTTACCATTGAAGGGAAATTGATTGTTCAAATTACAATATGCCAAAAATTGAGAAACCTACAAGCTGACTTGAGTAGGCTCTAATGTGACCCCTCTAATAGTCGTCTCCCCTAAAATTTTAAAAAACTATATATATAAGTAAGTGTTCAAGTCTATTAGGCAGAAAATAAGTTTAGAACATTTAGCGAAGAACGATAAAAAGAAATGAGGAAAAAAAAATTCTATTTGAAGATCATTTGTCTTTGGAATACAGATCTATGTAACTTTAATGAACAATACAATCACATACTTCATGGACTATTGAAAACTCTATTTGAATTTGTGAAGATTATTTTTTGGATATGTGTGGAATTTGTTTGAATGATATTCAGCCCGATTTTGGCCACTGTGACACATTTTACAAGCATGCCATTTTGGCCCTGTCACTAGCCTCCTCATGCCTGCAATTTTGGCCTTATGACCAGCCACCTCAGGCCTACACCTCAGCCTCCTATGTGGAGTGAATCTCATCCTAGTTAAGGATCATCTTAGACTGTGTTTGGAGCTACAATTTTGGATTATTTCAAACCTTGTTGAATATCTTTGGAAGCATACTATTGACCTTACTTTTTTAATCTCTAGAAGAATAATAATTTGGCCTTGCGAAAGAGCAAATTTGGATTGTATACAATGAAGTTTTATTTTAGACCTTGAATTGAAGATATTGAGCGTATTTTTAACTCATTTGGAAGGCATACTTTAGAATATTAATATTGGTGAATTTATTTGAAGAAAGAAGGCCTAAAGCAAGCTAATACAGTAAAATGTCCATCGATTCCATTTGAGATATTTGGAGAAATATTGACTTCTTTTGTTGGAAGAAGAATGTATTAGATATTGAGGATTAGATTTGGAGTGGAAGTTTTAGACATTATTGGTGTTTAGGTTGGTCTAGGGAAAGCACATGGGTAAGAGTTTTCTCTTCTTATGAACACATCATTGAAAGAAGTTTTTGGAAATTAACATAGCTTATTGGAGGATGTTGTAAAAGGAGTGTGCAAACCTATTCAATGACCCATTGGAGCATTGTCTTGAAGATCTCCTTAAAGCATAATTTCAATCTTGTTTGAAGACTGGTCTTGGTCCTTACATGGAGAAAAATTCAAATATTATTTGAACACCTTGGAGAATATCGTGCAATAGCTCATTGAAGGAATATAGAAGCATTGATGAAGACTTATAGAAGATGATCTTGGAGACATTCTTAGAGGCCTTGAAGTATGATAGAAGCACCCATGGAGTAACCTTGGAGAATAATGTCTATGTATAATGAAAAATCTTGGAGACACCTACTATGGTTACTAATGTTTTCTTTGACGAACTAAGTGTTTTGGAGAATATTTGAGGGCTTTTTTGAAAGCAATATTGAAGATATTATGAAGGCTCCCTATAAAAGATATTGAAATCCTTGAATAACTCTTAACCATATATTGATGAATAGAAATAGAGGGTTGGAACCCCAGAGGATTTGAGTACTCAATATGATTATGTTGGAGTCGAAGCCATATAAGAGGGTTGGAACTCTAAAGGATTGTGATGTAGCAGCTACAACCACCCTTCAAGATTTTTCCTAAGCCTCATTTTGGAGCCTCCCTTCCAACCTTCACAACAACTTTCCTTGCTTCATGAAGTTCATAAACTTTAGTGTTTTGCTTGCACGAAGATAGCGTATCGATCAGAGCTTGATGTATTCATCTCATAGGATGTTCACCTGGACTTAGTCTAGCTCTAGGCTGAGTAGCTTCTACAAGAAAATTAGCATTTATGGAGGGAATCCATCCTTCCCTCCTTAAATTCTAAAATATTTTCTGGTAGCCTGTTGAGCTCCAAGATTGCGCAATTCTTCCAGTCAACTCTACCAGCAGGAATTGTGCAATTTTCCCCAGTAGGGCTGGTCAGCTTAGAATTTGCGCAAATCTGGGTAGTTGTGAGCTTCTTTGCCAAGAAATTGCACAAATATCTTGGGCAGTCAGCTTAGCTCTAAGATAGAAATGCGCATTTCCTTCAAGTGCTCGAACGACCTCTTGAATGTGCAACTGAGTTGACTAGTTCCCTCTCGAACCGAGAAAAATAGCCTTGCATGCATGGGATTCTTCTCCCAAGGCAACATACAAAGGCATGCCTTGTTTTAGGGATCTATGTTTAGCGTTGGAGGTTACATGCAAGGATCATTTTAGAAACCTACCACCAACTGTTGCTTTCCCTAGATTTGTGGCATGTGCATCACAACCCCGATGTTGTCAAAACTCATCAACGGACGTCACAAAGCTCATTCCCCACATCAACCTTGTAGCTTTGACATCCCACATCACATGTAGGAGTAGTCGGCACATTCAACTCAGTTGCTTTGGGGTAAGTATGCTTCCCATGCCTAGTGTTGCATTTCTTTCACTTTTTGTGTTTTTGGTTGTATGAGTATTGTTTGCTTGATTTATTTGAGCATCTGTTGTCATTTACATGTTTTTTAGCTTTTCATAACACCATTTTAGTTTTCATTACCATCTCACTACTATCGCATGAATGAAACTTCTTTCCAAAAATGGTCTCTGATTCGATAACTCACCTCACTCACATGCATGCTATTCCATTTTTTGAAACTGTCATTTATCATTTCAATGCATGATCATTCACTCATGCCTACACTCAGTGTCATCATACATTCATTGTCCTATTTTATTTCACTTGCCCGTCAGCAAGTTGGGCCAACCTTGGCTCGGACTCTGCCTTCACCAATGTTGCATTACGCAATCTGGGCAAGGAAGGCTCTACCTTCCTCTCTAGAAATGCACATTCTTTCCTAGCACTGGCCTCTAGGACTGTTTTGCACATTTCTGGAGGACAGTGACTGCTTCGCCCAGGAAATTGCGCAAATCAGTCCCTGGGCATATAGTCTCTCCCAGATGGAATTGCGCATTGCGTAATCCTAGTAGCCAAAAACCAAAATGGACTATGCATTACACAGTTCTAGCAGCCAGTCACTCTCCCAGCAGCCTAGACTATGCCTTGTGCAGTCTTAGCAGTCAGTTTCCCGACTTCCCAGCCGAAACTATGCAACCATCATGATTGTTGGGCCACTAATATGTCATTATTATTATCACTTTTTAACACCTATTTCATCCATTTCTACCATTATTTATCACATATTTTATCATGATTTATCATATAATTCCATTTTATAATGATTTATGCTCTTATGGATAAATATGATTTCCTCTCCTTTATTTTTAATAAATTGATGATTATTATGCATGATTTTACCAATTATTGTTTATTAATAAATTTGTTGTAACATCACTCACCATTTTAGCGTCCAAGATATTTTCCAAATTGCAGATTTGATCTCCAGCTCATCATTAAATATGCCAACTCAGAAATTTGTTGGAGTAAGAAGTGACAGGTTTTCATTCGACGTTTCGAGCAAATGGAGATGAATCTCAAAAATCCAAAACATGGTTTTGTTCAGAACAGAATGAGTTATTTTTGTGATGAGTTTCCCAAATTCAGTCCGTATTAAGAGAAATAGAAGGTTCTCTAAAGATGATTTTCTCATATTCATTGTTACAGTTGGTTTCCAAATTATCTCAGTTGCAATACCAAATTCGACCTTTTCCTATTGAATGTTGATGGAAAGATATTTTAGATATGATCTTGCTTATCAATTTGTTGTGAACAATGCAATTTTGTAATGGGAATCATATTGTAATCATCTTGGTTGTAACTTCTCTTTTCTCTCTGTGTATTTAAATGAGAACAGAGATCAAAGAGGGATATAGATTATTAGAGATATGGATCATTAGAGATAGGATAGGATAGGATAGGATGAGAGGGAATAATGGAGATATCTTGATACATACATGTAATCACTGTTGAATTACAGGTAGACTATGCTCTATTATTTTCATTGAATGAAAGAGTCTGTTGATTTACCTTGACGCGTGCAGATCAAATCGAATGAGACTTGTTGATTAAGCCTGAGTGGTTTTTAATTCTTCGGTTACTGTAAGTTCTTTCCTCCCATAAGTGGCAAGTGCCCATGACAACTGCAAGCTCTAGCTGGATTAACACCAATGGTGTAGATTTTTGTTACTGGTTGTATTCAATTCTGTCAATTCTGTAGGTTGTGAGTGTTAATTTCATTATAGAGCATTTGTTAATTTCATTACAAAGCGTTTAATTTCTACCATAAACATGAGTTACTTTTACATAGGCAGGAGTGGATAAGGTTTGGATTAGAGCATTGATTTCATTTTCTTTCGTTTACAGCATTACAGAATAGGGCATATGTGAGAGTGTGGTTATTAAAGAATCAGTTGAAAGAGATTGGTTAATGCTATTGAACTCTCGGTTGACATCATTTCCATTTGAATTGCTTAATTGAGATTGAGTGTGATTTAGATAGAATCAACTAGAAGGGATTGGTTAATGCTACTATGCTCTTGGTTGATGCTATTTTCAATTGAATTGCTTACTTCAGACTTGATTATGGTTTTGCTTGAGATTAAGTCCTAATGCTTAGATGTATTATTTCCTTTAAAAGTTACAGCTTGAGATTTATGATTACATCCAGTTACTCTTGTATCATGTTTTATAGTTCAACTTAAAAAGAATTATTGTCTAGATTTACAGCTTGCACATATTGTGTACACTCTTGAAACAAAAAGAATTACCTGGGTTGATAACTAAAGTGAGGCAATTAGAAGTTTTAAAAGACACCTATGAGCACCCAACAATGATCAGTCACACAAGCATGCTGCAACTCAGTTCTCAAATTCATTTTGGTTTTAGATTGAAAGACTTCTTACCATGAGTGTTGTCATGCCTCCATGTACTACAAGTGTTCATCTACCTCTTAGCAGTGTAGGTACAACGGTTTCCCAGATGGCAGAGTCAAAGACACCATTTAGAGCACACTTGGATATGCAGTCTATCAAATGTCTATAAACTTGCCTACTCACAAAGATATCAGGTTTTTCGTATAAAAGGACATCAATATACGACAACAGTAGCATCATAGCAAACAACATCATGAACAACAGCTAAAGGTAGCATATGAAATGTAGCGAAAGCAACGAAAGTAATGGACACAATGAATGCAATGAACGTAGTGAATACAATGAAAGCAAGAGAAAGGTTGTTGACAACATAGGGACAGAACAAAGTTGCAAGCTCAAGATGATGAAAGAAACTTCGGAGACTCGGGCTATGAGGTAACTACACTACATGATGTTAGCATGAAGACAAGGAAAGTAAGAAAGAAGGAGTTGCATGTGCTGAAGAAGCAACTAAGGGAAGAACATGAAGCTACCCAAATGGAAAAGTGAGTTGCAGCAGGAACAGTAACAAGAGCGGGAGCAACATGTACTCACGGATGAAACTGTGCCCATACAAGTTAAAGATCCATCCTAGTAGATGGCAAGGAGCAGGCATGGTGAGCAGTGTTGTTGATCACATGCAAGGGAATGCTATTGTGTGCACGCATGCAATCCAACCCATTCAACACACACACCAAGGAAACGACAAGAAGCATGTCCAACTAGAGCTAAACATGTAGTTCAACAAGTTGATGCACATGACCACCAAAACACATTTGAAGATTAGAACATACACTATGCATTAGTGTGTTCTCAGTTCAGCCGCACCCAAGAAGACCATGCACATGATAGCAGGGCTGAACCAATGTGCTAGTTGCAATGGAGGCAAGGGTTCTCTTTAGCAAGATGTAACCATGATGTGCATGCACACCATCATGGATGACCAAGATTAGCATCAACTCACCACCTTCATCATCACAGGCATGTTAAAGAGTTGGTCTCATCACAGCAGACTAAGTGTCAGTGATATCTTGCTTGGCTTGCTCAAGCCATGTTGTCTCACATGAGTACATGTGCATTGTATCGTTGAGTCATGTCAAGTGTAATTCATGCGTCAATAGTTGGATGTAACAGTCATAGAGTAGGTGAAGAGTCATGAGGGTAGCTGAATTGTCATAAAGGGAAATGTCATGGGTCACCCCACCCTTTGCTATACATATTCCATCATAACTCATTGTATAGGCTTTTGGTCATCCAAGCTTCTATTAAGACTATCTTGAAGAAAGCTTGGACAGTATTGTAATGTGCCTTGGATTCTCCACTGCACAGAGCTAGTACATCTCTTTGGAGGAGTAGGCAAATGTGGCTATAATGTTTCACTAATGGGGCTAGCAAGTTTACATGGATGTATTGTATGATTGGCACTTACACTTCTTTATCTAATAAGAGCCAACACATTTTAATGAATATGGTTTTATTGTAGTTGGATTGTTCTGGTTTCCTGAGTGATATATGTTGTTTAACTTACGTATTTCTGTATGAACTGATTCATATGCAATTATAAGAATCTTGTTGCAAATGTGTTGTTGGTTTAGCCATCACCTTGGATTGTCAATTTTTCTACTTTCTAGCTTGTGATGCATCTTCACTCATGTGTTCTCTTCCCAGCTGAGTACTGAAATAGGTTTTCAAGGGGCACACTTATGTCATTGCCTTTTCTTTAGAACCTTTCATGCACCTTTCTCACTCACTATAGTGATCACACCCTTGCTACTGTCAGATTTATCCTACTTGCCTCTGTGTGACATCGTGGTCAAGGGATTACCTTATGACCCACTGTTGGGACTCCTACACTAAATGGTCCGAGGTCTAATTAGGACTTCTTACCGGGGAGATCCCCTTCACATTTTGGTGGATCCAACATCATCAACATTTTTGGCACTAGAAGGAGAGCCTGATGACAAGCCGTGGCCTCTCATCTAGTTTTGAACCTTTGCACATATTTCATGGAGTCTTGCACTCTTCTTCCCCCATAGTGTTTTTCGAATCGTGAAGATGTCTCCATCATAGGGAATCTTTTCAATCTCTTGTCCACTCACAAATATGATGGTGAAGGAAAAGTGGCCTAGCCTAAGCACTTACATAACTTTCTCTCCATGATTCATGAGGAAGATGAGTTTTCTGATGAACAGGTCAGTTTGCTGCTTGCGTACACATTTTGTGAATCTCCATTTTGTTGGGTGCTTAGCCTACCGGCTGACAAGTCCACTCATTTGAGAACTTATGTGATCTTATTAAAGACACATTCTATTATTTTGATCAAGACCATCTTGACTGTAAAGTGTTACAACAATGGAGGGTTTCGCATGGTTATTGATTTTTTCCAGTGCTTCCGTGACTTGTAGCTTCAAGCTTCGAGGAGCCAAATGAAATTTGCTTATCTTTGGGACAAGTTTGAGTATTGCCTTAAGAAACCTGCACGTCTCAATAGAAAGTTTGAAATCTACCCTTGCTCAACATTCTTCATTGATGGAATTGCGTAATCTCATGTGGGTGCAGGCACCATCTCAACTGACTGTTTTCCTTCCTTTGATTCAACAGCTCCATCACTACAAAGTGATGTTGAAGAGGATACTCACACACCTATTCATCTTTCACATTCTCCCAACATCACTTCACTCATTTTTCACGTAGATTTGGTTGTGAGTCCTTCGAGTTATCATATGAATTCTTATTTATGACCTCCATCCTGCCAAGTGATGTTGAAGAGGATGCTCACACGCTTGTTCATGTTTCATATTCTCCCAACATCACTTCACTCAATTTTAACGTAGATTTGGCTATGAGTCCTTCAAATTATCATATGAATTCTTCTCTGTGACCTCCGTCTTTGCACTCAGATCTTCCTCTGAGTGATGTTGTCCTGTGTTCATCCATTCTAGACTATTCACTTGTTGTGAACGAGGAGAAACCCATTGACAAAGTTGGTGTTGCACAACCAACATGCATTGTCATTCATGAAGAGTATGAGTAGGAGATTTGGCATCAACGCTCGGTGAAGGATAACTCCCTTCCGTCTGAGTCCCCTTCATTCTTTCCTAACCTCTTTGGTGAACCTACGATCCATGATTTTGCATGTGTTCCTTCATCCACAGATGTACCCATTGAAGATCACTCGTAGGACTCACCAGATGTTAGTCCACCATTCGACAATGGAGGAGATAAGTTATTCATTGAGGATCCACTTGATCCTTCACCTATCTTTTTTGAAGATATAAAGGATGAGTTTGTTTGCTTTTCATTTACCCCTCTGTTTGATTCATCTGATCATGAGGGTGCCAAATAATTCATTAATTTTTCTAATCATCATAGTCGTGATCCATTTAATTCCATTCTTGATCATGATCATGACTCTATTGTAGTTGATCTTTCAAAGCCACTATTTTATGATGATCTACCTGATGTTGAACTTGAAAAACCCAAGACCGTCAAGGGACTTCAGCTCAAGTTGATGGTTATGTCAGGTCCTTGCTCTCTTGGGGTTAGTCCCACTTTTAATCATGAAATTATTCAATCACCCAAGGATCCTCATCATTCATCTGTATGCATTGGAGATCCATATTACAAATAGATTACACTTCCTCCACTCGAACTGCATGATTGCATTGCTCATGCATTGGAGGAGTCTTACATTGCAAGCACTCGTTCACGACGTAAGTTATCTTTATTTCTTTCATTTGCTTGCATGTCATATTCAATATTGTGCTTATGCTTCAAAGATGTGTGTAGTGTCGCACAACACCATGATAAGTCCATGGACTACTCATCATGCACTTGTACTCACTTATGACTCATCGGCACTTTGAAACAGAAAGCGTGGTTGTCTTCATTGTTATATCTGTCTTGCTTGCTAGTTCGCACAACCGAGTTTCTTGCAGACCAAGCCTTCACCAACATGGGTCAACCAATGCGTCAATGGTTGCATTGGAAATATTAGTTCACATGATCAGTCCCATGCACCATTAGTGTAGGATTAGGAGTAGTGTTTGCTTTTAGTTGTTTGTTTGCATGTTTGTTTTCTTACATGGCTTGTTTGCTGGTTTGCTTGCTTGCTTGTTTACTTACTTGCTTTGCTTTCATTTCACTTTTTCTCTTACTTTGATTTGTTTTTTGTGAGTTTTCTCATTTCATATAGTTCGCTTGTTTTGTTCGTAGGGTAGTTTTGCATGAAACCATGTATGACTCTTGAAGCGAGCTTGGTAAGGTACAAGAGGGCTTGTACAACTATCACTACTCAGTTATCTATCATCTTGCCTCTGTATGATGAGCTAGTTACTCTTAGTCCATGCTACATTGAAGGAAAATATGTATTGTTTGAAGTGAACCTTGGTGAAAATGCAATGCTTGCATGACAACTAGTGTCACCTTCTCTAGTTGGTGGTTTTTGGGTTAACCCTTGTTAACTTAGTCAAGTAGAGTAAAGTGAGGGGGAAAACCTTAACATGAATGTTAGAGATACAATAAACTACCTCTGTACTATAACAAGCTCTTCAGCTCTCAATAAGTTAGGATTTGTCTTTCACTTCTGAAATGAATAAGTGCTATACATAGTTTAAAAAATTGAAAAAAGTGGAAAAAAGGTTTGAAAAAAAAAATTGAAAATGAATAAGGTGAAAGAAGAGAAAGGCTTCATGTGTAGAGAGGTGATGAGAGTAACTTTGCGAGGAACTAACTAGGCTCGCTAGTAGCGGAGCCATGATTGTGTTCCTATGTGACTCAACCAAGGTACTGTCTAGGCCTGCTGGCAACGAAGCAATGCCAGAGATGAAACTAAGACTCTAACAACTCTACTACTTATGCACCAATATACCCCTCAACCCCAATCAAAACAACTATGTTTCCTTGGCTTGGAATGTGTGTCAACCGACCAAGAGCTTTGAAGATGCTACATCTTACAATCAAGTTAGTTTGAAACCAAGAGGAGCTGAGAACTGAACAATACTTCCGGAGGTGTTAGACTTGATTTTCACGAACAAGGTCCATTTAGAGAGCTAGAGTTCTACTAGTGTATCGCCAAGTGTTGTAGCAGCTACAACCACCCTCTAAAAATTTTCCTAAGCCTCGTTTTGGAGCTTGCCTTCCAAAGTTCAAAGTGGCTTGCCTTGCTTCGTCAAGTTCACAAGCTTGAGTGTTTTTCTTGCACAAAGGCATTGTGTTGATCACAACTTGATGTACTCCTCTTGCAAGTTGTTCACCTGGAATTGGTCCAGTTGTAGGTTGAGAAGCTTCCCCAAGAAAATTTTTCATTTCTAGTGGGAAACCAGCCTTCCCTCCAAAAATTGCGCAATCCTATCTGGTAGCCTGCTTGGCTCCCACATTGTGCAATCTGCCAGTCAACACTCCAAGCAGGAATTGCAAAATTTTCCCTAGCAGGGTTGTTTAGCCTAGAATTTGCACTAATTTGGGCAGCACTTAGCTTCGTTTACTAGAAATTGCACATATCTCCTAGGCACTCAGCCCAACACCCAACCAAAAATGCACATTTCCTTCAAGCAGTCAGAAAACCTCTTGCATGTGCAGCAAAGTTGACCGGTTCCCTCCCGAACCGAGAAAAACAGACTTGCATGCATGGGCTACTTCTCCCAAGGTAGCATGCCAAGCCTTCCCTTTTTTTAGGGATCTATGTTTAACAGTTGGAGGTTACATGCAATGATCATTTCGGAAACCTCCCATGAATTGTCGCTTTCCATAAATTTGTGGCATACACGTCACAACCTCGATATTGTCAAAACTCACAAACCTAACATTGCAGTGCTCATTCCTCACATCAGCCTTGCATCTTTGACCTCTTGCATCACATCTAAGAGTAGTCAGCACATTCAACTCAACTTCTTGGGGTAAGCCTGCTTCCCATGCCTTGTGTTGAATTTATATCGCTTTTTGTGTTTTCACTTGCATGTGTATTATTTTCTTGATTTCTTTGAGTGCCTCCAATCGCTTACATGTATATTATCTTTTCCTAGCACCGTTTCAGTTTTCATTAACATCTCACTACTGTTGCACGCATGAAACTGTTTTTCATGAACGGTCGCCGATTCGATGACTCGCCTCACCCACATGCATGTTGTTCCATTTTGTGAATCAATCATTCATCATTTTCATGCATGATCATTCACTCATGCCTACACTTGGTGTCATCATGCTTTCACTGTCCTATTTGTTCAGTTTCCCATCGACGAGTCAGGCTAACCTTGGTCCAGACTCTGCCTTCACCAAGGTTGCATTGCACAATCTGGGGAAGGAAGGCTCTGTCTTCCTCTCCAGAAATGCACATTTTTTCCTAGCAGTAGCCTGCAGTACTTTTTTGTGCATTTCCTAGAGGACAGTGACTACTTGGCCCTAGAAATTGCGCAAATCATTCCCTCAGCCTGCAGTCCCTCCTAGCTAGAATTGTGCATTATGCAATACTAGAAGCCAATAGCCAAATTGGATTGTGCATTGTGTAGTTCCAATAGCCATTCAATCTCCCAATAGTCCAAACTATGCCTTGCGTTGTCGTTGCAGTCAGGCTCCCGACCTCCTGGACGAAATTGTGCAACCTTCATGATCAGTCACACAAGTATGTTGTAAGCTAGTTCTCAAGTTCATTTGGGTTTTCGACTGACAGATTGCTTGCCATGAGTGTTTCCATGTCCCCAAGTACTGCAGGTGTTCATCTGCCTCGCAATAGTATGGGTATAATGGTTTCCCAAGAGCACACCTAGAGATGCAATCGATCAAATTTCTAGAGCTTACCTACTCACGAAGATACCAGGTTGTTCGTAGACAAGGACACCAAGATATGACAGCAATAGCATCACAAGAGGAAGAATTATGAATAACAGCTGAAAGCAGCATACCAAATGTAGCAGATGCAATGAATGCAGTGAACACAATGAATGTAATGAACACAAAAAACACAATGAGTTCAAGAGAAAGGTTTTTAACAACATGTGGGTGGGACAAAGCTACAAGCTCAAGAAGATGAAGGAAACTTTGGAGACTCAAGCTATGAGGTGATGGTGCTACATTATGATCACACAAAGATAGGGAATTGAACAAAGAAGGAGTTTCATGTGCTGAAGTGGCAAATAAAGGAAGAACATGAAGCGGCACAAACAGACAAGTGAGTTGCAGTAGGAACAAGAACAACAATGGGTGCAACATGCACTCACGGATGAAACTAGGCCCATATAAGGTAAATACCCATCCTAGTAGCTAGAAAGGAGTAGACGTGGTGAGTAGTGTTGTTGATCGCATGCAATGTATTCAACAGCATGCATGCTATTATGTGCACGCATGCAATCCAACCCATTCAGTACACTCACAAAGGAAAAGACAACAAGCAATTCCAACTGGAGCTAAACATGTACATCCACAAGTTGATGCGCATGACCACCAGCGCACACTTGAAGATAAATACAGACACTATGCATGAGTGTGTTTTTGGTTTTAGTCTCACCCAAGAAGACCATGCGCATGATAGCAGATAAGTTGGATGAAGGGGCCAAACCAATGCACTGGCTGCAACAGAGGCAATAGTTTGCTTCAGCAAGATGTCACCATGAGGTGCATGCACACCATCACAGATGACCAAGATTGGCATCAACTCATCCCCTTCACCATCACAGGAATTTCAAAGAGTTAGTCTCATCATAGTGGACCTAGTGCCAATGATGTCTTGCTTGGCTTTCTCAAGGCATGTTGTCTCACATGAGTACATGTGCATTGTAACATTGAGTCATGTCAAGTGTAAGTCAAGTGTCAATAGTTGTGTGTAATAGCCATACAATAGGTGAAGAGTCATGAGGGTAGTTGAATTGTCACAAAGGGGAATGTGAAGGGTCACCCCAACCTTTGCTATAAATAGTCCCTCATAACTCATTGTATAGGCTTTTGGTCATCCAAGCTTCTATTAAGACTATCTTGAAGAAATCTTGGATAGTATTGTAACATGCCTTTAGTTTCTCCACTGCACGGAGCTCGTACATATATTTGGACTAGCAGATGGATGTGGTTGTAACATTTCGTTGATGGCGCTAGAAAGTTTACATGGATATATTTTATTATTAGAACTTAAAACTCTTTATATAATAAGAGCCAATACATCTTCATGCATATGTTGTTATTGTCGTTGGACTGTTTTGATTGCCTAAATGATATATGTTGTTTAACTTACATATTTGTCTATGAACTGGTTGCAAATGTTTTGTTAGTTTAACCATCACTTGGATTGTCTACTATTCTTCTTTCCATCTTGTGATTCATCTTCGCTCATGTGTTCCCTTCCCAGCTAAGTATTGATACAGGTTGTCAAGGGCTGCACTCATCTCACCTCCTTTGTGTTAGAACCTTTCATGCACCTTTCGTGACTCACTACAGTGGTCGCACCCTTGCTACTAATAGAGTTATCTTAGTTGACTTTGTGTGACATTGTGCTCAAGGAATTACCTTATGACCCATTGCTAGGAGTCCTACACCAAACAGTCTGAGGTCTAATTGGGGCTTCTTACTGGGCAGATTCCCTTGACATATTGGCAAGTCCAGCATTGTCAACAGATTGGAATCATCAACTAGGCCAAATTGGAGCTTGATTGTATAATACAGGTTGGAGCCTATTTTCATTGAGGAATGGAGTCTTCATATAAGGTTGGATCCCTGATGTCTTTTCGTACTTCAATTTTCTGAAAAGTAGGATTGGAGTCCTCACCATTCTTGTTAATAAAATTACGCTTTTGTTGTACATATTTGTGTCCTAATTTACTAAGTGATGTTTAATGGCATAAAGGTAACAATCTTGAAAGAAATATTGATTCGCCCCCCTTCTGAGTATCTGCAACAATTGGTATTATAGCCAATGCTTTCACTCACAACCAAATGGCTAGAATGTAGATCCCTGGAACAAAAATGGAAAAGACAAGGAAGAAAGCCTCCAAACCTAGTAAAGGTTCCTTTTCATTGATCATGAAAAACATAAGAAAATCATGTTGAGAAAGCTCTATTGTTTGATGGAGCAAACTATGAGTCATGGAGACAAGGATTGGAATTATTTTTGATGGCTCATAGATTTGATGTATGGAATTCAATGACTATTGAAAGCTTGAAGGAGTCAAAATAGTTTAATAGAATAGATATAAAATCAATCTTGAGTGGCCTTCCAAACCCTATAAAGGTCAAAGTAGAGAAATGTTCATCAACAAAAGAGATTTGGAAAATCTTGAAGATCTTCACTCAAAAGGATGGTGGGTCATCACCTTACATCAAGAGGATGTTAGCAAAGAGCTCAAAGATAATATAGGACCAACGATGATAGCTAAAATCAAAATTGATGTGACTATGAAGTTCAAGGAAGACCTAGAAGATGAAGAAAATGAAGGAGATCTCACAGATCATCTCAAAGAAAAAATTGTGGTTTCTCTAGAAGAGATAAGTAGATTGAATAAGGAAAATGAGGAACTTAGGAAGTGGCTAAATGATGTTGATCATGAATTTGAAAAAAAAAATGAGGAATTTATTCTTTTAAATCATCAAGTACGAGAAAGAAATGAGGATATCAACAAGCTTAAGGTAGAATTGCATCAAAACGAAAAATTCCACAATGAAGAAGTCGCATTCATGACAAATCAATTAGAAGAAGAAAAAAGAAGAGAAGATATTTTGATGAGTGACCTCAATTAGAAATCCAAGGAGTTGAGTAAATTTGAGGTACAAATTGGTAAATATAACGAAGAAGTTACCTCCCTAAAGGATTAGATAGAAGAAGCAAAAAAATAGATGCAAGGAGGTAAAGTTAATAATTTAAAGGAAGAATGGGTCTTCGTAAAAGGACAAGTTGATGAAGCAGAGAAGGAAACAAAAATCATGGCATGCCAACTAAAAGAAAATGATGAAGATGCTTATAAATTTGAAGTAAATGTCATCTCATTTAAAGTCCAAGCATGTTAAGCAACAAGGATGAAGGAAGAAACGGAGAGTCAATTGTCAAAAAAATATAAATACTATGAGAAGATGAAGGAAGATAATTTTTTTTATAAATAAAGAATTTGATCAAATAAAAAAATGTGAAGTGTTTTCAAGCCTTCGATGACATCCTCAATCGCTAAAAATCCCCTCCTTACAAATATGGCATTGGATATGCAGGTGAGTCTTCCAGAAAAAGTGTTGCAAACGATAATACATAAAAGAAGAAGAATACAGAGAAGCTTGAAATTTGTACCACTAGCTCCAACAAAAGAAAGGAAAGGAGTCCAAATAGCTTTTGAAGAACCTATGCTGAAGAAGTTATGTTCATGCTACATGTAGCAATAAATATGATCAGGGAATATCATAGTAGAATAACTCCAAATGTTTAGCAAGGAAATCCTTATTACAAGACTTGCACTACCCTTACGTGCTATCTTAGTAAAGTATCAACTTGACTAGGATAGTAAGTGGAGGTAAGTGTGATAACTTTGTTGGAAACAAGCGCGTGACCTTACAACAATTCAAGTGATATGCATGGGGCTTCTCACACACAGGGTGGGGGAGAAGAAGTGTGCCCCTTAGAATCTTCTAATAGTACAAAACCTTCAAGGAACACATGAGGAGAGGCTGGAAGTAGAATATACAACAATCCAAAGCGACAATTTAACACAACAACATGTCTTGGAAAATATTCATTGCATCACATACAAAATAGTTCATACACAAATGCATAAGTTAAATAAGATACATTGTTAAAGTAACTAGAATAGTCGAAGTACAATAACAACATATGCATGAAAATTTCATGGCTCAGTTATATTATTAAGTGAGAGTTCTATCCATACATACATTATTGATGGCCACTAGCCCCAATAGTGGAACATTACAGTAAACACCACCTTCACCTCCAAAGACATGTACTCACTCTACACTAAGGAGAATCCAAGGATCATCACAATAATCTCCAACCCTTCTCTAAGAAATGCCTACACAAAAGCTTGTTTCACAAAAGCCTCTACTATGTGTTATGAGGTTCTATATATAACAAAGGGTGGGGTGACCCTTGAGATTCCCCATTGACTCTTGGACAACCCTCATGACTCTTTGCATTACATAGTGACTGTTCACATTCCACTAATGATACTTGGAATTTCATTTATAATATATTTACAAATAATAATACAATTTCCACATATACCCATGTCAGACAAAATACGCTTGAGTTAGCCGAATAGGACAAACAACATCACTCGAGGTCTTAGGGAAAGACCAACACAACAACATCCTCTTCATGGTCTTTTTTGAAAAACTGAATAAGATAGTCTTCCTTCCAAAAATTGTGCAATCTGACCTAGCATTGTAGCTCCTCCAAGAAATTGCACAATTCTAGGCAGTAGTCACATGTTCCTCCCAGAAATTGTGCAATCCCTATGGGACAGCTAGCCAAGTTCTTCTCAGAAATTGTGCAAATCCCTCTCTCAGTTAAGCAGGTTGTTGCATGTTCCTTCAGGTTTACCGGTTCCCTCAGGGACTGACAAAAGCTAATTTGAATGCATGCGTTGCTCTTACTGAAGTGTCAAAAGGAAGAATGCACCGGGCATCCTTAGATCTAGGGATCTATTTTTAGCTTTTGGAGGTTACGTGCAAAGATAATTTTATAAACCTCTCGCCAAGTGTCTCCTTTTCCTAGATTTGTGTCATGCATGTCATAACCTCGATCTTATCAGAACTCATGAACCGGATGTTGTAGAGCTCATTCCTCACATCAACCTTACAACTTTGACATCCCACATTACATCGAGGAGCCTTCAACACTTTCAACTTAGTTGTTTCATGATAAGTCTACTTTTCATGTCTTGCATTATGTTTCTATCACCTCTTGTGTTCGCTTTGTGTAAGTGTTGCTTGCTTGATTTCAATGAGCACTTGCTATCATTTTGATGCATGTTAGCTTGTAGAAGCACCGTTTCAATTTTCGTTTGCATCTCATTGTTGCTGCATGCATGACACTCTTTTTTCACCGATGACTATCATTATGACAACTCGCTACACACGCATGCATGTTTTCCTATTTTTTGAATCTCGCACTTACTATTTGCATGCAATATCATTCTCTCTTGTTTACACTCAATATCACCATGCATTCAAACCTCTCAGCTTTTGAGTCACACGTCAGCAGGTTTGGGCTATGTTGGCCCGGCACTTTCCTTGTTCACCTACTATTTCACATTTCTCGAAGTGAAGGTTCTTGCTTCCCTCTAGAAACTATGCAAGTCTGCACTAGGACTAACCTTTGAGCTTGCATTTTTCAATTCTGGGAGGTAGTGTCTTGTTGGCCCCAGAAACTTCGTAATACAGTTTGCTGGTTTGCATGTCACTATGACTAAAATTGAGCATTATGTAGTTTCAATCCTTATCATGCCAGGTTGGAATTTGCATTGCATAATTTGAGTAGTGACCCAGCCTCCTGATAGCCCAGACTGTGCCTTGTGCAGTTTTTGTAGTCAGTCTCCCAGTGTCCCGATGAAAATTGTGCAATCTTCACAAATAGTCACATAGTTATGTTGCATGTCATTCCTATAGGATTTTTTGGTTTTCAACTGACAGATTTCTTCTCATGAGTGTTTCTATGTCTCCAAGTACCACAAGTATTCATCTGCCTCTAGGTAGAACATGTATAATTGTTTCTAGGAGAGTAGATTCAAGGGCACCATTGAGAATGCAACTAGGGATGCAATTGATCAAGTGTCTGTGAACAATCCTATCTATGAATACCTCAAGCTGTTCATGGACAAGGATATCAAGATGAAATGGAAGCGACATCACAGTGAGTGGCACCATCAATAGCAGTAGGCGGTACCACACTTGCATGCGACAAATGCAAGAGGAAGGTTGTTGATAGTGCAGATCCAGAGCAAAGTTACAAGCTCAAGAAATCCACTTGTGGCGAAAGCAGCTTTGGAGGTTGATGTTATGAGGTGACAGTGTGACAAGAGAATCACATGAAGGAAGAGAGAGAAATAGAGAAGGAGTTGTAGGTGTTGAAGAGGCAACTCAAGGAATAACAGGAGCTGCATAGACGAGAGGAGGAGTTGCACCAAGAATAGGTACAACAGTTGGAACAACATGCATAGATTGATGAAATTGCACCCATACAGGTAATAGACCCAACCCAACTGTTGGCACAGAGCACACAGGGTGAGGATTGTTGTTGATCACATGCAAGCGTGTTTAGGAGCATGGATTCATTGTGTGCATGCATGTGATCCCACCCATTTGGCACACTCACCGAGGAAAAGACATGAAGAAGGTATGAAAGAAGATGAACATGTATTTCGACAAGTTGATATGCATGGTCACTAGCGCACACTTGTAGATCAACAACAACACTATGCATCAATATGTTGCTAGTCCAACTACAATCAATGCCATGATGCACATGATAGAGGATGAGTTAGTTAGAGGATCCCTATCAAAGTACCCGGATGCAACAAAGATGACAGTTTGCTTAGAGTAGGCTGTCCACTAAGCACGCAGACACCATCATGGATGACCAAGATTGGAATTAATTCGCCACCATCAATCATTGTGAGGATAGTGATATCTTGGATGGCTTGCTCAAGCCTATTTTGCCTCAAATGGGTACATGTGTGGATTGGATGTAACATCTTGTAAAGTGGAAGTTCAAGTGTTGATAGTTGAATGCAACAATCATAGAGTAGTTGAAGAGTCATGAGGGTAGCTGAACAATAAAAAAGGGGAATCTCAAGGGTCACCCTACCCTTTTCTATTTATACTACCTCATTACTCATTTTAGAGGCTTTTGGTCAGCTAGGCTTCTGATAGGAGTATCTTAGAGAAATGTTGGAGAGTATTGTAATGAGACTTGTCTTCTCCATAGTCTAGAGCTAGTGCATATCTTTGGAGGGGAAGGTCACAATGACTGTAACGTTCCACTATCAGGACTAGTGGTCAGTCATGGTTGTACTGTATGATTGGAACTTTCACTTCTTAATATAACAAAGCCAACACATTTCATGCATATGTTGTTATTGTATTTCAACTATCCTGTTTACTATAACGATATATGTTTATGTTTTCTTATGCATCCATGTATGGACCCTTTCTGTATAAGTATGTATGAATCTTGTTAAGATGTTCTTTTGGTTTAACCATCACTCTCGATTGTTAGCTTACCTTCTTTCCAATTTGTGATGCATCTTCACTCGTGTATTCCCTTCTAAGCCACATGCTTTCATAGGTTTCCAAAGGGCGTGCTCACCCTACTTTCCATGTGTTAGAACCATTCATGCACCTTCCTTGGCTTGCTACGCATGTCACACCCTTACTACTAATAGGGACATATTACTTGTCTCTACATGAAACCGTGGTAAATTCAATACCATACAACCCACTACTAGGACTCCTACACCAAACAGTTGTTGGGTGTGGAGCCTGATTATCTTCTGTATTCAAAGGTATCATCGCATTTCACCCAGCTAGTTCGTAAGGGGGAAACAACGATGCCGGTAAAATATTCACTACAGGGCGGTCTAGAGGAGGTGGCTCCGACCTTTGGGAGCCCCCCTAGTGGGGGAATTGGGGGCAATGCCCTCGAAGCTAAAAATAGATGTAAAAATTCCTTGTAAAATGTTTTAATTTCTTAGTGAATTTGCGTTGTTCATTAGGAGGAGATCTGACAGTATAAGTTATGTTTAATTTAGGGTTTTTTGCCCTAGAAGTCAACCCCTCATTATATATGAGGGAATTGTATTATGTCCAGGTATATTTGTATTCTAAGTCAGGAAGAGAGAGAAGATTGAGAGCCAAGAAGGAATTACAGCAAATCTACTGTAGATCGTGTCTCTTCAATTTGCTGGATAATATAAAAGGAAGGACTGGCTTTTTCTCCATCGACGTAGCCCAAACTCGCTGAACCACATATATCTGTGTCTCTCTTGTTTTATGCGTTTTCTATTTTTATATTTCTTCAATATTTTATGTGTTCCATTACTCTATAATAAATCATTTTCTAACAACGATCTGAGGTGTAGTTGGGACTTCTTACCTAGGAGATCCCCTAACATGTTCATGGGTCCATCACCGTCATAATTTTTGGTGCTAGGAGGGCCAAAGGACAAGTTGTGTCCTCTCATCCTATTTTGAGTCTTTGCACATCTATCATGGATTCTATCAAAATCATCTCTCCATGATGTTTTTCGCATGTTGAACCTCTCAACATAACAAGGGAGTTTTTTTTTCTCCTCTCCAAATTCACATATGATGGTGAAAGTGAAGTAGCGTGGCTTGAGTACTTTGAAGACTTACATGCATTCCTTGATAATGCAGATGATTTCTATGTAAAAGTGGTTAGTCTTCTAATTGCCTACACACTTCATGAATCCCCAAAATGGTGGTGATGGAGTTTGCCTCCCAGTAGCATGCATTCACTGGATCAGTTATGTGATCTCACTGAATCTACTTTCCATCATTTTGATCCAGAACCTCTTGACCAAAAATTGGTTTGAAAATGGAAGGTCCTGCATGAATCACCTATGGAATATTTGGACCGATTCCATGTGTTACATTTTCAAGCTCCAAAAATTCAGATGAAATACCAGTATCTCATGGAGAAATTTGAGTATTTCCTTACCAAATCTTTCAATCCTAAAAGGAATTTCAAGCCCAAGCCCTACTCAGCATACTTCAGTGATGGAGCTGTGCAATCACAGATGGACATGTTCACTCTCACAAATGACTATCCATCATCCTGTCATCAAATAGTTCCACCACCACAGAGTGATGTGGGAGAACATGAACACACATCTGTTCAATTGTCACATCCTCCCAACATCACTTCTCACAATTTTCTCACAGATTTGGTTGCTAATCCCGTTGGTTTTCACATGTATTTCATACCTCAACCTCTATCGTTGTATTTTGATGATCCTTTGGATTGAATTGTCTTGTGTTCATCATTCCGGACTCTACATCTGTGGTGAATGAGGATCAATCCATTGATGAAATTGGTGTTACACAACCAACATACACTATCATTCATGAAGAGTATGACTAGGAGCTTGAACATCAATCGTTGGAGAATGATAACTCCCTTCTATCCAAGCCTCCTCCACGTTTTCCTGACATCTTTGGTGATTCTTCCATCCTTGATTTCACATGTGTATCTCCATCTACGGATCCACTGATTGTTGATCGTTCGTAAAACACATTGGATGTCAGTCCATCATCTGATAATGGGGAAGATAAATCATTCATTGAACATCTACTTGATTCTTCATATGATTTTTCTGGTAACACAGAGGGTGAACATTCTTGATTCTCATCTACCCTTCCTTGTGACTTATCAAATCATGAGGATGCTGACAAACATCCTGAATTTTCTGATATTAGTTGTCATGATCTCTCTAATTCTTCATCTAATCATGATGTTAGTTTAATTGTTGTTAATATTTCTAAGACACTGGTCTATGATGATATATATGTTGATGAAGTCAAAACCCTGCAAACTGTTGAGGCACTTCAACCCAAGCTGATGGCTTTGTCAGGCCCTCGCTGTCCTAAGGTTGGTTTCACTTTCGATCAGGAAATTGTTGAAACACTCAAAGCTCCTAATCGCTCATATATATGCATTAAAGATCAATATCACACATAGATTATGCTTCCTCCACTCAAACTACATCATCCCATCGCTCATGCATTGGAGGAATCTTACACAAATCGTGTGTGTGCGACACAAGTTGTCTCTTTTTCTTTCATTTTATTGCATGTCATAATAAAGAGTGTGCATGTGCTTAACATTTGCATGCAGTGTTAGACAACACCATGCTAAGTCCACGGACCACATGTCATGCACTTGCACTCACTTATTTTCTATGGACGCATTTAAACCAGAAGTGCGTTTATCTCCACTGTTATATATTTCACTTTTTCTTGTTTGTGCCGATGTACTATTCACCAACCATGCCTTCACCAACATGGGTCGACCAATGCACCAGGGGTTGGATTGGAAGTATCACTTTACATGAGTAGACCCATGTTGAGTAGTTTTTGATTTTGGTTTTTATTCTTGCATGCATGTTTGCTTCTTACGTCACATGTTTGGTTGTTTGCCTGCTTGTTTTCTTACTCACTTTTCTTGTGCATTTACTTCTTCTTTTGCTTGTTTATGTCTGTAAGTTAGTTCCACATGAAACTGTGTGCGAGTCTTGAAACAAGCTAGGTAAAGTACAAGAGGACTTGTTCAGTTGTCAATAATTAGTTATCTTTTGTCTTGCCTCTCTATGAAGAACTTATTATCTTCCGTCCATGATACGTAGATGGAAAATACCTAATGTTCGAAGTGAACCCTGGTGAAAACATAATGCTTGCACACTAACTAGTGTCACCTACTCTAGTCGATTGTTTGTGGGTTAATCCTTGCTAGCTCTATCAAGTAGATTAAGGTGAGGGGGAAAACCTTAACAAGCACGTCAGAGGTATATATAAACTACTTCTCTGAAGGAACAACCTCTTATGATCTCAATAAGTTGGGATCCCTCTTCCACCTCTGAAATGAATAATAAATGTTATGCACAGTTACAAAAAATGAAAATAGAAAATGAAAATGTGAAAAAAATTGAAAAAAAGAAAAACGAATAAGGTGAAATAAGAGAAAGGCTTCTTGTGTAGAGAGGTGACGCAAGTAACTCCATTGGGTCACTAACCAGGCTTAGCAGTGGAGCAGTTCTTTTGTTCCTACGCGACTTCATCGAGGGACTGTCTAGGCCCACTCACATTGGAGCAACAACAAAGATGAAAACAAAACTTTAACGACCATAATGCTTGTGCACCAATATGCCCCTAATCCCCAATTGAAACAACTGTGTTGGCTTGGCTTGGACTGTGTGTTGACCGACTAAGAGATACACAGATGCTACATCCTACAATCGAGCAATTGCAAAAACTAAGAGGAACAAAGAACTGAACAATACTTCTAGAGGTGCTAGACTTTCTTTTCATGAACAAGGCCCATTCTTAGAGCTTGAGTTCTACCAGTGTGTTACCGAGTGTTATAGTGGCTACAACCACCCTCCAAAATTTTTCCTTAGATTCGTTTTGAGAGCCTCCCTACCAGCCATCCTTAGTAGCATGTCTTGCACTGTCAAGTACATAGACTTCATTGATTTCTTAGCAGCTTGTCAGCCTGTGCATGTGAGTTTGGTTCACTCCCCTCATAGGTTTCCATTCTAGACTTTGGCTAGTTGTCGGTTGAGCAGCTCTCTCAGAAAATTGCACAATTCTGGATGGGAACCATGTTAGAAAATTATATATTACAGAGCAATGGAACACATAGAATACTGCAAAAATGTGAACATAGAAAATGCAGAAAACCAGAGAGACACAGATATACATGGTTCACCCAATTTGGGCTACGTCCACCATGAACAGCCAGTCATTCCTTTCTATTATCCATCAAAATGAAGAGGAACAACCTACAGTAGATCTGTTGTACTATCCTCTGTTTTCTCTCATAGTTTCACTTCTCTGTTTCTCACTCGAAGAATACACATCTATTACAGAGCCTCAAATACAATACCCTTGTAGAAAGAGAGGGGTTACCTTCTAGGGCAAAAAAACCTAAAATAAACATAAGTTCTATCGTCAGATCATCCATCTAATGAACAACCATGATTGACTAGAAATTACTATACTTTTACAAGGCATTTTTACATATGTTTTTAGCTTCAGGGGTGCTACCACCGAAACCCCTACCAGGGGACTACTACGCCTGGACCCCCTAGCCAGGGGGGATTGGTGCCCCCCAATCCCCTCAGGGGGACAAGTCCCCCACGCACCCCGTCTCATGGAGGGGTGTACAAAATTCCTGGAGTATACATACAGCTGAAACAAATACCTTTGAAGAATCATGCTCCACACCCAACAATCTCCCACTTTGAGAATGACTATAGCAACTCCACCGCTACTTCATTTGCTGGACAACGAATCCTCTTTGGACCTGGCTATTTCTCATATTCATCATCATCCTTGAAGACCAATTGAAACTGAGCATATTCTCAGTTTCTCTCTGGTTACAACTTTTTTTAACATATCTGTAGAATTCTGGCTAGTGTGTATCTTTTCCAGCTTCAACTCTCCATCTTCCAACACTGATTGTATGAAATGGTACTTGAGCTGTATGTGTTTAGTCCTGGAATGAAATGTTGAGTTCTTTGGAAGATGAATGGCACTTTGGCTATACTGTATAACGTGCCCATATCATGCTTCCTACCCAATTCACCCATAAACCTTTGTAACCAAATCATTTCTTTACTACCCTCTACAGTAGCAACATACTCTGCTTCTATTGTTAAAAGTGCAACAACACTTTGGATTTTTGAAACCCAATTGGTAGCTGTTCCACTTACAGTAAATACATATCTTGTAGTGCTCCTCATGTTATCTCTGTCACCTGCCATATTTGCATCAACAAATCCCTATAGAAAAATGTTTGAACCACCAAAGCATAATGCTTGATTTGTGGTACCTTTCAAATATCTGAGAATCCATTTCAATGAAATCTAATGTTCCTTTCCTAGATTTTTCATGTACCTGCTTACAACTCCCACTACATGTGCAATATTAGGCCTTGTGTAGACCATTGCATAGATTAAGCTTCCAACTGCTTATGCATATGGAACTTTAGACATATAATCAATGTATTCTTGGGTCTTTGTGCACATTTCCTTACTAAGTTCGAAAAAGCTAGCAAAAGGTGTACTAACTGGTTTTGCATTGTGCATATTAAATCTTTTCAACACCTTTTGTATGTACTCATTCTGAGACAATGTTAATTTTCAATTTGCCTGTCTCTAGTTATTCTCATACCAAGGATTTGTTTTGTAGCTCCCAAATCCTTCATTGCAAATGAATTTGCCGATTTTATTTTGGGCACATTTATTTCCTGCATGTTAGACCCCGCAACAAGCATGTCATCTACATACAATAACAATATAATATAGTTGCCATCATTTTGCTTTTTCAGATAAACACAATGATCAGAGTGACATCTAGTATAACCTTGTTTAGGCATAAACATGTGAAATTTTAGATACCACTGCCTTGGAGCTTGTTTTAAGCTATACAAGTTCTTCTTCAACCTGCACACTAGTTTCTCCTTCCCTTTCACCTCATATCCTTTTGGTTGTTGCATATATATCTCTTCCTCCAAATCCCCATGGAAAAAGGTTGTCTTTACATCCAACTGCTCAAGATGCAAATCTTCAACTACTACTAGACTTAAAATAGTTCTGATTGAAGTGGTTTTAGCAACAAGAGAAAATATTTCATCAAAATCAATACCTTTCTTCTGTGCAAACCGCTTCACCACAAGTCTAGCTTTGTACCTTTGTTTTCCTCCATCTTATTCCTTCAGCCTATAAACCCATTTATTCTTCAACGTAGCTTTTCCTACAGGAAACTTGACTAAGTCCTATGTCTAGTTATGCATTAAGGATTCCATCTCTTCTTCCATCACTACCTCCCACTTCTTCCTACTTTCAACCTGCATTGCTTCTTCATAACATTTGAATTAGTCAACAATAAATAATATAATGAAGGACAGTATCGTTCAAGGGGTATACTTATCCTGGTAGATCCTTTAACACCACTTTCACGTGTTTGGGGTGCCTGTTCCTATTGTGGTGGTTGCTGTTGTTGTGGTTCTTGATTATTATTATTTTCAGGAACCTTTACTTTTTCAGTGATTTCATCAAGAACTGCATATTCCTTGTTTTCTTTTTCCTGTTTCTTTTCCTGCAACAGATTCTTATACAAGACCTTTTCACTGAATATTACATCTCTGCTCCTAATGATTTTGTGATTTTCGTAACCATATAAGCGATAACCAAAATCATTAACACCATATCCAATAAAGGTACATTTCTTTGACTTTGCCTCAAGCTTTGTTCTATTTTCTTTATTAATATAGACAAAGGCCTCACAACTAAAAGGCTTTAAAAAAGAGTAGTTTACCTTTTTACTTGTCCATCCTTCCTCTGGAACACCACCATCCAAGGAACTTGAATGCCCTCTGTTTATTATATCAACAACAATATCTATAGCACCTCTCCAAAATTGTAAAGGAAATCCTGCATGCAATCTCATGCACCTTGCACGCTCCATGATTGTTTTGTTCATCCTTTCTGACACATCATTTTCTTGTGGTGTTCTTGGAACTGTCTTCTCTCTATGGATTTCATGCTCTGATCAGTACCTATCAAACTCTTTGTTGCAATATTCACCTCCATTGTCTGATCTGAGACACTTCAATTTCTTTCCTGTCTCAATTTCAACCAAAGCTTTCCATTTCATGAAAGTATCAAATACATCAGATTTATTATTAATATAATAAATCCAAGTTTTTCTAGTTGCATCATCAATTAAAGTAACATAATAATGACAGCCACTGAGAGATGATATCTGAGTAGGTCCCCATACATCTGTATGCACAAGCTCTATTTTTTCTCTCTTTGTTTCTTTCCAAACTCTAAGAAATCTGAATTTCTTCTGTTTTCCATAAATGCAATTCTCACAGAAGTCCAAATCAACATTCTTCAAACCCGGCAACAAATTCCTTGAGTGAAGAACCTTCATCCCCTTTTCACTCATGTGTCCAAGCCTATGATGCCATAATTTTGCAGCTGCTCCTTTGGAAGTTAAAGCATTAACAGAGTTAGAAATAACATTGCATAAATACAATGTACCAACCTTTTCGCCTTTTGCTATTACTAGGGCTCCTTTGGTGACCTTCCAAGCTTTATCTATGAAAGTTGTCACACAACCTTCACCACCTAATTGCCCTGTTGAAATCAGATTTTTCTTTAGATTTGGAACATGTCTTACCTCCTTTAGTAGCCATTGGTTTCCATTGTGATGTTTTACAAGAACCTTACCCATTCCAACAATTTTACAGGGTTTATCATCACCCAAATGGACTTGTCCAAAATCTCCTTGAACATTGTCATGAAAATATTTCTTATTAGGTGTGGCATGGAATGAGGCCCCTCAATCTACCACACAGGAATTAGTAATATTTTCGAAAGAAAGAATCAAAACATCTTGTAACACCTCACCTGTCACATTTGCTTCATGATTGTTTTCTTGCTATGCATATCTTTCTTTTCCCTTCTGAGATCTATAGTCTTTCTCTAGGTGTCATTTCTTTCCACATTTCTAGCACACTATCCTTGATCTAGACTTCGATCTGCCTTTCCTTGATTTACTATGATATCCTGAGCTCTTTCCTCTTTCCATTACTTCCCCTAGACTTTGCACTCAAAAAATTACCCGATGTCTCACTGGAGCTTTTCTATTTCATTTCCTCACTAAGGATAGCACCGACAACATCATCAAACCTTAAAGTACTAGATCCAGAAACAGAGTTACTAATGGCCATTACTAAACCATTCCAACTTTCTAGCAATGAGCACAAGAATAATAGATCTCTAACTTCATCATCAAAGTTTACTGCTATAGAACATAACTGACTTGTAACAGTATTAAAATATTTTAAGTGGTCTGCAACAAATCCACCTTCTGACATCTTCATATTAAATAACCATTTCATAAGAAATACCTTGTTTGAGGTTGAGGGTTTTTCATATAGTTTCTCCAACACCTTAATCAAACCCTCTGTCATTGTTTCCTTCGAAATGTTGAAGGCAACCGACGCTGTGAGACACAACCGTACTGTTTTGAGTTCCTTTCTATTGAGAAGGTTCCATTCTTCATCTGTCATACCCATCAACATCTTTGTTTTTCCACCCAATGGTAGGTACAAATCTTTCTGATACAGATAATCTTCCATATGCATCTTCCATTGCGAGAAGTTTTGGCCATTAAATTTCTTGACCCTAAACTTACCATCCTCCACCATTGCTCCCACTCGAATGAGGAACCCTTCTTTCCTATGAGTTTATCAACCAAATAGACCTTTGACTCTGATACCAGTTGTTAGAAAATTATATATTACAGAGAAATGGAACACATAGATTATTGCAGAAATATAAACAAAGAAAATGCATAAAACCAGAGAGACACAGATATACATGGTTCACCCAATTTGAGCTACGTCCACCCTGAATAGCTAGTCCTTCCTTTCTATTATCCAGCAAAATGAAGAGACACAACCTACAATAGATCCACTGTAATATCTTATGTTTTCTCTCATAGTCTCACCTCTCTATTTCTCGCTCGGAGAATACACATCTATTACACAGCCCCAAATACAATGCCCTCATACAAAGAGAGGGGTTTCCTTCTATGGCAAAAAACCCTAAACTAAACATAAGCTCTACCATCAGATCATCTGCCTAATGAACCACCCAGATTGACTAGAAATTACTATACTTTTACAAGGCAATTTTACATCTGTTTTGAGCCCCCGTCGGGGGACTGTTGGCCCCTGGACCCCTCTGCCAGGGGGATCAGCCCCCCTGAACCACCATGGGGAGGCGAAAAGTCCCCACCTCACCCCCCCCTCCCCCCTGCATGGAGGGGTGTACAAACTTCCTACAGTATACATCTAGTTGAAACAAATACCTTTCAACAATCATGCTCCACATCCAACAAACCAACCTCTCCCCATAAATTATGAAAATCTAATGGACAGACTCCTTAGCTCTAAAATTTCGCATAACATTTAAACAATATTCCTTGGAAAAAATGTGCAATTTGGCCTAGCACTGCATCTTAGCCCAGAAAATGCATAAATCTGCTGGGCTTATAAATTGTGCAATGCAATCTGACAATCTTCCCAAGGGAAATTGCACAATCTGGCCCAACACTAAAGCTCCTTCAAAAAACTGCACGATTTTGGGCAACATTCACCTGTTCCTCCCAGAAATTGTGCAATCCCTCTAGGTTAGCCATTCCAGTTCCTCTCAGAAATTGCGAAAATCCTTGTCTAAGTCGAGTAGCTTGTTGCATTCAGGTTGACTGGTTGCCTCTGGGACTGAGCAAAACTTATTTACATGCATGTGTTTCTCATCCCTAAACAACAAAAGGAAACATGCAAAGGTCATCCCTAGATCTAAGGATCTATTTTTAGCTGTTGGAGGTTACATGCAAAGCTCATTTTAGAAACCTATCAGCAAGTATTGCTTTTTACTAGATTTGTGGCATGCACATCATAACCTCAATCTTATCAAAACTCATGAACCTGATGCTACGAATCCCATTCCTCACATCCACCTTAGAGCTCTGAGATCCCACATTGCATCGAGGAGCCTTTGGCACTTTCATTTTAGTTGTTTCATGGTAAGTCTGCTTTTCATGTCTTGCATTGCATTTCTACCTCTTTTTGTGTTTGCTTTGTGTAATTGTTGTCTGCTTGATTTAGACGAGAGGTTGTTGTCATTTTGATGTATGTTAGCTTGTAGAAGCACCATTTTAGTTTTCATTCGAATCTCATTGTTGTTGTACGCATGACCCTATTTTTGCACCGACGATCACCATTGCGATGACTCGCTACTCACACATGCATTTTTCTTGTTTTTTGAATCCTGTACTTACTGTTTTCATGCATGATCTTTCAATCTTGTTTACACTAATATCACCATGCATTCAAACTTCTCATGTTTTCAGTCACCCATTCTGTGCTACCTTGGCTTGAACCCTTCCTTGCCTGGTTAGCATTGCGCATTTTTGGAAGTGAAGGCTCTGCCTTCCTTCTAGAAACTACATAAGTTTGGCCCAACGCTAACCTATAGGCTTTCATTATGCAATTCAAGGAGGCATTTCCTTTCTAGCCCTAGAAACTTCACAACGCAGTTTGCTGGTTTTCATGTCACTATTGACTGAAATTGCACATTGAGCAATTTTACTCCTCAAAGGGCCAGGCTAGACTGTGCATTTTGTAGTTCCAATAGTCATTCAGCCTCTCAACATCTCAGATTGTGCCTTGTGTAGTTTTGGTAGTTAATTTCCCACCCTCCAGGTGAAAATTGTGAAATCTTCACAAATAGTCACACAGGTATGCTGCATGTCAATCCGCCAGTTTTTTTGGTTTTTGACTAACATATTTCCTGTCATGAGTGTTTTTATGTCTCTAGTTATCACAAGTATTTGTATACCTCTCAGTAGCATAGGTACAATGGTTTCCACGAGAGCAGAGTCAAAGACACTGTTGAGAGTGCAACTGGGGATGCAGTCGATCAAGTGTCTATGAACTTGCCTATCTATGAGGACTTCAAGTTGTTCTTGGACAAGGATATCAATATGAAATGGAAGTGGAATCACAATGAGAAACACCATCAACAGTAGCAGGAGGTAGCACACCTGCATGCAACAAATGCAAGATGAAGGTTGTTGACAACGTAGAGAGGGAGAAAAGTTGCATGCTCAAGAAGATCCACTTGTGACGAAAGCATCTTTGGAGATTGAGGATATGAGATGAGTGTGACAAGAGAATCATGTGAAAGCAGAGAGAGGAATAGAGAGGGAGTTGCAGGTGCTGAAGTGGTAACTTAAGGAAGAACAGGAGCTGCATAGACGAGAGGAGGAGTTTCATTAAGAATAGGTATAGTAAGAGGTGCAACATGTACAAACTGATGAAACTACACCCATATAGGTTATAGACCTAGCCCAAGAGCTAGCATAGAGCAGACAAGGTGATAATTTTTTTCGATCGCATGTAAGGGTGTTCACGAGAATGGATGTCATTGTGCACACGCATGTGATCCTACCCATTTCGCACACTCACCAAAGCAAAGACAAGAAGCAAGTTTGACTGACGCTGAACATGTATTTCAACAAGTTGATGTGCATGGTCACTAGCACACACTTAGAGATTAGCACAGACACTATGAATCAATATGTTGCTGGTCTAGTTGCACTCAAGACAATGATGCACACATTGGCAGACGAGTTGGGTAGAGGAGCCATACCAGTGTACCCAGATGCAATAGAGGTAGTAGTTCACTTACAGAAGGATGTCACCATTAAGTGTGCAAACACCATCATGGATGACTGAGCTTGGCATTAGTTCACCACCTTCAATCATCACGATGATGTCGGAGAGTTTGTCTTACCACAACTATCTGAATGTTAGTGATAGCTTGCATGGATTACTCAAGCCTATTTTGTTTCACATGGGTACATGTGTAGATTGGATGTAACATCTTGTAAAGTGGAAGTCGAAGGGTTGACAGTTGGATGTAATAGTCATAGAGTAGTTGACGAGTCATGTGGGTAGGTGAACAGTCACAAAGGGGAATGTCAAGGGTCACCCCACCCTTGGCTATTTATAGTACCTCATAAAACATTGTAGAGGCTTTTGGTCAACCAAGCTTCCGATAGGAGTGTCTTAGGGAAATATTGGAGAGTATTGTAACGAGCATTAGCTTCTCCATAGTGCAAATCTAGTACATCTCTTTGGAGGAGCAGGTGGAAATGACTGTAATGTTCTGTTATTGGGACAAGTGGTAGGTCATGGTTGTACTATATGATGGGAACTTTCACTTTCTTAATATAACAAAGACATCATGCTTCATGCATATGTTGTTATTGTATCTCAGCTCTCTTGTTTACTCTAATGATATATGTATTTGTTTGCTTACGCATGCATGTATGGACTCTTTATGTATAAGTATGAATGAATCTTATTGAGATGTGTTGTTGGTTTCACCATCACTTTGGATTGTTGCCTTACTTTCTTTCCACTTTGGGATGCATCTTCGCTTGTGTGTTCCCTACCAAGACGCTTCCTTTCATAGGTTTACAAGGGGTGTACTCACCCCACTTTCCATGTTTTAGAACCGTTCATGCACTTTCCTAGGCTTACTACACATGTCACACCCTTCCTACCAATAGGAAGATCTCACTTTCCTTTGCATGCAACCATGGTCAAGGTTACACTGTACGACCCACTATTGGGACTCCTACACCAAACAGTTTGAGGTTTATTTGGGACTTCTTACTAGGTAGATCCCTTGACATATTGGCGGGTCTAGCACCATCAATATGAATCCATACTCCTAAACAGCCGTGCATAGGAAGCCTCAATGCTAGTGATGAGCGGAGGGAGCTTGTCATAGCTCGGGATCAACATCTGAATCTATGCTTTGTCTAGCTCTCCCTACAGCATCACCATCTTCTGCATGTAATGTGGGGCTCCCTTATACCCCGTTATCCATTCATGTACATGCATAATAGCAATGTGGATGTCTTTGAGAGTTTGTTCTATCTTTGCGCATTGCTACTGAAAACCATATAGATGGGAAATCGGCTTGTGCATCGTGACAAACCTGTCATACATTATCGGCATGGTGCTCTCAAGAGTTGAAACTTAAGCAAGTATCACTTTTTTCATTTCTTCCATAGCATATCCTACAGACTACTATGTTCAATGACTAGCCTACGGAAAATCCTTTGCCATCTAATCATTCTTCTATCAAGAACTAGATTGTTGAACTCATGGCTTCTGTATAAGCCTTAGAAGCATTTGGCATGGCATCTAGATGTGTTCTAACATATGCAACAATCATGCTTTCCTCTATGTGTGTAGGTGATGCGTGATCATATGGGTGTTTCTTTCTATGTGCCTGTACAATCCCTTGTCGTGACTCATCAAATGACATATTTTACACATCCATATTTGGATCATCATAAGGTAGGACAACTTCTCCTTCCTCAGGATTAGTTATGATTCTGGAGGTGGAAGAGACTATGGGGCAACCTTGGATTCTCTTGGCGTGAGGTCAGTGTGTCGGTCATGTGGCTCCTATTCCAACTCCATATATGTTGCTTCAACCATATCCTCAATTAGGTGAGAAAGATCTTGAACCTGCACCTGCTCACCCTCTTTTTGACTTGTTGGCTTATCTGATCCCTCAAACTATATAGGTGAAATTTTCTCTCTCAGTGTGCCTTACCTTTCCTCCTATTCTTGTTTCTACTTCTCCTCCATTTCTCTCCTCTTGAGCTCCTCCTCTTCTTTTAGCTTCTTTTTTATTTCATGTAACATCCTCTCTACAATTTCCAACCTTTTCTTCTCTCTCTTCCTCCATTCTACTTTCCTTTTGCATTGTCACCTCTTCACCTCTGTTTCCAAAGCTATGTTCTCAACAAGAGGATATTCTATAAACTTGTATCTTTTCTCATCCTCTGCACTCTCAGTAATGTTCATCTTGCCTTTATCTTGCTTCGATTTGCTACTCACTCTTGTTGTTGTTGTTTCCTCCTGTGGTATTTCTACCTATAGTGTTGCTTTCTATTCTACAACCATGTTGACTGGTTCATCAATACTAGAGGAGTTGTAGCAATACCTCTAAGGGTCTTCCTCTAGCTAATGCAATGTCATGTGGATCCATGGATAATACAGCTTCGCACAGTGGTTCTTTCATATGTAATGAGGATCATACGGATTAAAACTCTTGGTTCCAACCTCAAACTTCTTCAAGTCCTCGGCCTCTCCGGATCTCGTACAATCCAATTCACAAAGGAAGATTAGGCCATGGTGCCTTCCTCCTCCTGTGCAGTCCTACTCATAACCCTGTGAAGGTGTGATATGCAATGTCTTGCATGAACAACTTATCCATGGAAAAAATTCATAGCACATGTGAATATTCTCTCCACCAAAGATCCTAATGAAGGTGGCACCGGGTGAGGCATACCAATTTGCAATGTTAAGTAATCTATGCATCACTTCTTGGGACATGAAAGGTGGATCATGTTCAAATATAATCTTGTAAAACGAGGTGATGAAGTGGTCATACAACCTTACCATGACTCCTTGGTAGTTACACTCAGACAAAAACTTGCAATATATGTTCACACCATATTTTTCTGATTTCCATGTCCAAGCCATGTTAAGGAACTGATGTTGGGTGCAAATTGCATTAAAAAGGTATGCAAACATAAACAATCTTGCTTGCTTATTCTTAGGTAAACTCTAGGCATTAGACACATGCACTTTCAGCTTTAGATCCAAAATATATGACTAGATGAATGACATTCCTTCATTTTCCAACTGAGCCAACATAACCACCCAAATCTACAAAATGGTCATTGTTCTCTCTTGACCATACAAGTTGCATGCAAAGAAGACTAAGAGTTTGTAGGGCTTCCTAAGTGACTTTGTCTTATAGACCTAGTTGGGTGCTGATGTGAAATTCAATGGCTCTTTTACCCAATCCTTCATGATGTCTCTAATGTTCACATTACTATTGTGAGTATATAAGAGTGTGTCCATGTGGATCGCTGGTTGTGGTAAGTAATACATCTGATAGTAGTTTTCTGTCTTGAAGGTGGAAAGTTGAGTTCCACTCATACTACTCAATGTCATCATCTTAGGATCGGTATGTGAGAAAATATAGTGAATTATGCCCACACATGGGAAGACTGGGTACCTCCATGCAACCTTGTACAGGCCTCACATGTAGATGTTGACATTGACTTGTTGATCTTCTAGTTCTTCCTTCAAACTGCCTACAAATATGTCCTTTATTTGCTTCCATGTAATCTTCATGTCCTTCTCTAAGAAGACTTGTGTGTCTACATATATTGGCAAGTTCATGGCAACTCTTCAACTAAATCTCTAGTGCTTCTCTCTACAATATCCTTTGAAGCATCTCTCTTGGAAACCATGTTGCATGTGCTGCTCAGAAGCTACTCAAAAACTATTGTACCTGGAGACAAAGACGACACTTATGGCATGCACATTTTAGCTTAAAATTAAAAAGCACTTCAAGGACCAATCATGCAAAAAAATAGGGAACTATTGGCCAAGATTGCACAATTGTGACTTTTAGAGGTGAGGGACTATCAACTGAAACTACGCTTTGCGTAGTCCCTGCTGCTAGTGACAGGCACTGATGAATGGAACTACACAATTCATAGTTCAGTCTGGCTTTGATGCTGGTTGAGACTATGCATTACTCAATCCCAGTTGCAAGGCTCTAGGACTATCTCTTGGAACTACTCAAAGCACATGTAGAGGTAGCCACTAGCATCCTATGCATAATTCCTAGATCTAAGGCAGAGCCTTGAGATCCAGAAATGCACAATGCATGTCGGGAAGATCTAGATCCAGACAAAGGTAGGCCAGATCTACCCAAATGAAACTTGAAAACAATTATATATGAATTCCTGTGTGAATCATGGTGTAGATCTGAGTGAATAGTGATGCATATAATAATAAAAAAATGCAAGAATCAGTCAAATAGATGAACACGAAAGCTTCTAGGGAGAGTTGCCACAACAACGACTGCTAGGTCAAAAACTAGATTATGCATGCAACGCTAAGGAAAGAAAATAAAAAAATTGAAAAATACATCTACAAGATAAAACAAATAAAAAAGTTGTCATTTAATGAAATGGGTAAAACAACACTCATGCAATCTAAGGAAACAAAAGTAACATAAAAAGAGGCAAAAGACTTGAAAAGAAAAACTTACCCTGAAAGGTTGTGCCGATTGTGTCGAATATTCCTAGATGCCTCAGGAATGCTAGGGCTCCAAGATAAAATGTCAAAATGAGCTCTCACATCGCCCATAAATATAATTTTTTGATTTTAGCGGTTATGCGTGATGGGCCAAAAATCTAGGAAAAAGTGACAAGTGGGGGTAGTTTCTAAAATTAACTCAAGTGTAACTTCCACTACTAAAAATAGATCCCTATATTTTAGGGATTCTTTTTTTTTTCTTTCTTTCTTAGGAAGGGCTTCCATGCATGCATTAATAAATTCCATAGTTCTAGGGGAACCAGGTACCTTGTTGGCACATTCATCAGACAATAGTTAAGGGAATGATTTTGTGCAATTCCTAGGCTAAGTGGCTCTAACTACCTCTCATTCTCTATGCAATTTGCTAGCTAAAGACAAGTTGCTACCCGGGTCTGCGCATTTCTAGAGCTGAAGCTCACTATTGGTTTGCACTGCACATTTCCTGAGAGAAAGGTTGGTTTCCCTCTAGGACTGTGCAGATTACCAAGGTAGTGCAAGAACCGGATTGTAACCAAGTCAATGGAGGTTAACTTGTGGTTATACAAAAAAACAAAGAAAGCAAGAACAAGTTGTACAAAAAACATAAACTTGATGAAAGCATGTGTACCTGGGCAATCCAATATAAGTTGCTGAGATTTTGGTAAGGAGGCTCCAAAACAAAGTGAAGGTAAAATTTTGGAGGGTGGTTGTAGTTGCAACAACATTGACAACACAGTAGTAGAACCCCAGCTCTCTTTATGGACCTTGTCTTATTTAATGCGAGTCTAACTCCTCCATAAGTATTGTTAAATTCTTTGATTGTCATGGTTCCTTCACTAGCTTGAGTTAAATATATCGTCCCTCCCATTCTCTTGATCAGTCAACAAACATACCAAGCCAAGTCAAATAGGTTGTTTGGATTAGGGATGAGGGGTATATTGATGCACAAGTAATATATACTTTCAGAGTTTAATTTTCATCTATGGTGTTTCTTCGCTACTAGCAGGCCTGAACAGTACCATGACAGGGTCACTTCAGGAACACAAGCATCGCTCCAGTACCAGCTAGACTGGATAGTACCCCAACGGAGTTACTTGTTTAACCTCTCTACATAGAAGCTATTTCTCTTCTTTTTCCTTTGCTTTATACACACATATACATATCTATATATACACACACACATATATATATAAAATAAAAGGAATATATATTTTACTTTTTTTTTCATTTTTCAAAGAAATGTGCATAGGCACTTATTTACTTTCATGAGGTAGACGAGGGATCCTGACTTATTGAGAGGAGAAGAGGTGATCCCTTAAGAGAAGGATGTTATATGTACCTCTAAAATACTTGTTAAGGTTCCGACCCTCACCTTACTCTACTTGACTATGTTAACAAGGGTTAATCGGGAATAGAGAATTGATGATAGTGGGAAATACTAGTTAAAAGTGCAAGCATTGTGTTTTCACCAAGACTCAATATGAACAGAATGTCGATTTTCCGTCAGGTTATCATCTACTGAAGAAAACAAGATCTTCATAAAGAGAGGTGATAGATAGATAACAAAATATTTATAGCTATACAAGTCGTCTTGTACTTCACCTTGCTTGTCTCAAGAAGTCAAACACAGTTTCATGGGAAGCTAATCCTACAAGTTCCTAAACAAGAAAACAAACAAGTAAGAGAAGAACATAATTAAGCATAAATAAAACCAAGTAAGAAAATAAAAACATGAAAGAAAACAATACTCCTACTCCTAATCTAAATAGTGGATGGGCCTACTCATGTGAAGTGATATTTTGAATGAATCCAATAGCACATTGGTTGGCCCATGTAGGTGAAGGCATGATTAACAAGAAAGATATTCAGGCAAACAATCAAGAAATAAAGACACAAAGATGAAAAATAACACGATTCATTTTTGAATGCTTCTAGCTAAAAGAAAAGAGTAAAAGGACAAGACAAACACTCTGTAGATGTACTGTGGTGTTGCATCACACTGTGCACAACCATGAAACACGTACACTCTTTTTACCTTGACGCACGATAAAACATGTAGAAAGAAGAAATATTTTTCTTAGCAACATGACTCGCTATGCATGGCTCCTCCAATGCATGAGAGATAGGATCATGAGATTCTAGTCGAGGATGTGAGATCTATAGAATAGAGTGATTTTCAATGCAAACGAGAGAGTGATGAGGATCATGGGGTGTTTCAACAAATATTTTATCAGAAGTGGAACTGATCTAAAGACAATGAGAACCTCACATAACCATTCACTTGGAATGAAGTGTCTTGACAACATGAGGGGTTTCCACTTCATTTGCAGGTAAACCATCAATGACTGGTGGCTTAAAAATATCAACAACAAGTGAATTAGAAGTGTGATCAAATGGGTGAGAGAAAATATCACGATAACCACAATCATAAAATTTGAGATGTACATCAGAATCCTCATGACATAACGAATCATCGAGAGGGGTTGATGAGAAGCAAGAAAATTTACCCTCTGAATTCCAGAAAGAAAAGATGAAAAATTGGGTGGATTTAGAAAGAAATATTTGTCCCCACTGCAATCAAATGACACACTGACATCTAGTTTGTCCTGTCAATGGTTGGAATTAGAAACATCGGTAATGAATTTTCACAAGATAAATTAGAAATGGAAAAATCACAAAGGACGTCAAGAAAAAGTGGATGAGGTGCATATGGAAGGAGTTGATCCTTCACGGTGGGTTCTTCTTCACATTCCCACACATACTCATCAAAAATGACAACATATATTGGCTACTCAATACCAATTCGATCGACAACTTGATCCTCATGAAGAACAGATGTGGAGTCTGGAATGGATGAACACAACACACTAAAATCTGGAGGATGAAGGAACCAGAGGATAGAGTTTTTGAAGACGCGACCTCATGACAACTGTCAAGGTTTTAGTCCAAATCTGCACAAATGTTGAGAGAAATTGGGGTGTGAGGATGTGGCAATTAAACAGATGGGTTTGGAGCTTCTACCACCTCATCCTATGAAGCTAGGGATGTTTGATGAGGAGAGCACTAAGGGTCACTTGTCACATCAACCTTTCCCATGTTATATTTAGAATCTCGAACATTGAGGTATGTTGCAAGGGGTTTGAATGATTCCATCTCATGTTTATTTTTAGACACGTGAAGAAGATACTAAAACCTTTCTTTGAGAAATTTCAAACCAATTTCATCTTCAGGGATTTGAAAAGAGAGATTACAGAAGCACTCCCAAAATTGCATAGTAGATTTATCAAGTGCTTCCTCGAATTTCAATTTTTTTTTATTGAATGCTTTACAATTATAATGATAGAAAGCACGAATTAAATCTCTGATCATGTGATTATATGAATGAATGGAGGCTACGGGTAATGTGCTACACCATTGCTCAACATGTATTCGGGTAGGGTCCCCTCGGTTCAATTTTGTGATAATTTTTTTATCTATGTAAAGTCTCTGCATTTTGACAAGCAGAACGTGAAGGTCGTATGAGTTAAAGGGGATTTAGGAAAGTCAAATTCCCTTAGAATGTTAGAAGTTCAAATCTTTTGTGACCCTCCCATGGTTTGTTAACCATGGTATTGTAAAGAAAGATGCTATAAAATGTAGTCATAGCGAGTTATAGAGGGTAATCGATCATTGAAGATCTATGTATGGGTAAGTAATTTAAGTCAGAAGAGTCTGTTTTCTATATTTAGGTGAAGGGGAAGGCTCCTGCTGTTGTGTGTGCAAAGACCTTAGTAAGTACACAACTAAGTGCATGTGCCCCTACAATTGTGTGCCCAAGGAAGAAAGAGTCAGTAATAGAAGGATTAAACATAATAAATATTATTTTGGGAGCAATATCTGTTTATCTATGCATTTGTGTTTACTTATGCATTTACTGTCTCTGTTTATTGCAATTATCATAAGAAACACTTAATAGATGTGCAAAAGTAATAGATTTGTTAGTTTATGTGATATTATAACTGTTTAAAGAACCTAGCTTAGAGTTAGAAGTTGTTATTAATAACTTATCATAATTTCTATATTTTAAAGGGTTAGGATTCATGAAGGTCGGAATAAACCCCAAGAAGTACTAGATACCCATCACACATACCTCTAGATGTAGAAACCTAGTTTTATCATCCTGCTATACTGTCTTGAGTGAGACTGCAGCCCATGATACACAAGTTGTCATTGAAAGGGACGATAGTGCAGGGTTTTTTTGTTTGGCACAAGTGAATATAAACCTAGGTCGAAACCCCCTCAAGCTAACAAATGGATCTGTTGCTAGCAACAACATCTATTTTAGGAATGTGTGATGTCAAATAAATGGTTCCTAGCAAAGAAGGAGATCAAGAAGTGGATAGATTAGAAGCTGCACAAATTTGTAGCCCGGGAAAATAGGAATCTGTGCCTATTGAAGGAAGAGTGGTTGAATATATACCTATATACAGACAAACATGAAATTTTCTTCTACTCGTTTCCATGCTAATTACACTAGTGGTTGTCTAAATTGGTAGAAAATCAAGGTAAGCGGAAGTTGGATAACCTTATTGTGTGGACTCCAGAGTTGGTAAGGCATCTAGAAGCTTCAAAAAATAAGATCATGAAGGGTGTCGATTACTAGATCGATAACATTTTGGGGGGATTCATCACTGAGTTTGCTATCGATACATCTATCAGTGATAATGAAGTTGAATGTCAGTTTTTCGAAGGACCAAGAGGTAAGTCTCTGAAGTCCCTGAAAACTTGGATTAAAATTAGATTATGTGAAAAAAGGGTTATTCCATTGAATTAATGTTTATTAGAGATCTGATGGGAACTATGCGAAGTGGAAAAACATTTAGAATAGATCTAGATTCAGATGTTGAGTAGAATCCTCTGTTGAGAGCACCTGATAGTGACAAGGAAAGTAGTATTCTGAAAACACCTGTAGGTGTGTTGTAGATGGTAAATTAGGGTATCATGGGAATATCACATCCATCCACTCCACGTCGACCATCACCCACACCTCACACACCTACACCTACACCTCTGCCTCCACCTCCACCTCCACTTCTACTATTCACGGTGGTGAACACCATGAATATTTTGGTATTTAAGGGTTTGGCGATAGAAGACTCAGAACTATTTTTGTTTGTAGAAGATGTTGTATGGAAGTCAAAAAAATTATAGATCATGACCTAAAGAAACAACAACTAGTCACAACATTGCAGGATCGAGTGATGAGCTGGTAAATTAAGTATTTCTCGACCCATCCCAATGTGACATTGAAGGAAATGAAGGAAGCACTAAATAATGAGTTCAAGAAGCCTAAGTCACAAGCTCAATCAGTAATAGAGGTCAAAGAGATCTAGCAAAAGGTGAATGTGTCTGGGTGGGTCTTTGATCAGAGATTGAAATGTCTACTCCAACAGGCTAATATGTAGATCACATATGAATAGCACAAGGACTAGTATATTTCTTCTCTACTACTCGATTTGAGGCAGTGGAGATTTCCATGTAATTGGAAGCCTCACCTAATCAAGATAAGAATCTGGGAGTGTAACAGATCCAATCGCAACTGCCTATCCTAGATATGGAGCTGCAAAGCCTCAAGAAGGGAACGGAAGTCTTGAATGAGGTCCACGTGAAAGTATGGTGTTTGAAATGTAATGGCCATGGTCACGATAAGGAAGATTTCCTAGTGTATCATAATTATCTTGTTGGGGGAGGTCGTATCCCCTTGAAGCCAGAAAACATTGTTGGGTTAAGTACAGGAGAGGTACCATGGTGTGTTATATGTCAGATTATAGGGAAACATACAACATAAAATTGTCATTTTCTGTAGAAGTTTGTGTAGACTCCTCAACAATTGTTATGTGATTTATGTAACGTTTTGGGTCATGATGAGTGCAATTGTCAAGGTCATGAATTGATGATGGACAAAGCACCAACATATCATGTATAGATGGAGGCTAGCCCTTAGGACAATGGTGCAACTGCAGTGCACAAAGGGTTTCAGTGATGAGGAAGAGGATGAGGAGGAGGAGATGGAAGAGGTCTTGGCCAGATCATTTGCTCTGATTTTGGAGAACTAGGTCACTTTGCACAAGATTGTCAAAATCCAACACACCCATCATGTCAATATCATCGCCAGTTCGATCATGTCATAGAAGACTGCCTCGTGCTCATTACAAACATGTAGGAAAAGAAGACTTCGACTCAACAACCTACCAAGAACATTGAGATTATGAGATTTGAACCACGCGAAGAGGATACTAGTGTTAATATTATCACATGAAATGAGATAGCTACCGGGGACGATTAAGGGAAGCAACTAGAGGAAAATATATGGGTTCCAAGGTTGCTAATAAGGAGGCTAGATTCGATGTAAATAAGGTAAAGGAAACATTTATGGAAGAAAAAGGGAGCTTCATGGATGCATGAGCTTATTACTTGAAGAACTCAAAGTACGGGATAGCCTAAAGATGTCAGTACTACATAGGAGGAAAACCCTTGCTTATTAGCATCAGTTTTACAAACATGCATGAAGCTCCTAAGGGATAAAAAGGTGGTAGAAGGACTGGAAGAAATGATAGATAATGACACTGGAAGGAAAAAGCCACTATCAGAACTACGGGTAGTACATAAGGTGGGAAAAAGTAAGAAAAGGATTGGTTGTGAAATGAGGTTGACTGCACAAATAGGAGAATTCATAATGGATCAAGTAATTCTAGATTTGGGGTCTGATGAAAAAATTTTGCTAAAGAAAACCTGGGAAAGAATTGGAAGACCAATGCTACATTGGTCCCCGATCCAACTGAGAATGATGAATCAAAAAAAGATTATCCCTATGGAGCACCTACATGGAGTGACTATGGATATTGAAGAGGCACACACCATAGCCTATTCTGAAGTGATCGAAATAGTGGATGATATTAACCCATATCCACTACTACATGGAATTGATTGGGTATTTGATATGAACGTAGTCATCAACCTTAGAAGCTATCATGATATTAAAGAAAATAACTAGGGCTTATTGTGCAATTAGACCCATCCGAGGGTGCGCGATATACTAAATCAATCTGCAACTATGATGAGAAGGATGATATTGAGCATATCTATATGCTGACTGCATAAGATGAAGATTGGATCAACCCTATGGTGGATGACTGAACTAGATGGGAGGAGGACAACTCCTGTAATTGAAATTTAGATGAGGAGCTCGAACACTGGAAAAATAGGTTGCATGAGGTATCGTCGTTGTGATGCAACAACCTTTCAAAATCACTCCAATGTATATGCACTAAGGTATGCAACTTAAAACATTATGATGGTTTATATGACATCAATTTATTCTAGATAAATTTGAAAGGAATGTACCCGAGGAACATCAGTTCCAAGCCATAGAGAGCACGCTACTAGCTATGTCTGCCAGATGGTAGTGTACGCATAAGAACATCTTCGTAGATTGGAAGGAATATCAGTAGATGATGAAGCCATGATTTGGGTATGCCAATACCCTCATTCTAGAGAAATATACAAGGAAGGATGACTCGTGTGAACATCTATCTCGATGGATGAAAGCATGGGGAGAAAACCATATCCATAATTTGTTCATATATTCTGCCATATATTGGATACGATCCTGATGAACTAGTACCTAGAAATGGAGATGTGATACAGAACCGCAAAATTGGATATCTTCAAGGAGTGTTTTCTGCTAATGTTCATATTTGAAGATGGATTTGAGTGTACCAATAAAGCGTTACAGAAGATCAAAGTTGCAATATTCAGAATGCCTGAAGAACATTTGCATGGGTACAAACAGATTGGAGTATGCAACTATGCCATGTGCTCGAATGCAACAATGTGACCATTGAGGAAGGAAAAGAAGATCCTAGGAACATCAATATTCCTAAGTCGAAAGGATAGCGTGAAGTCACTAGGCCTAAGGTACATGTTCTTGATATTTCACAACCCTTGAAGACCAAATAGGTGAATATTGGATCGACAATGCAACTGAGGCTTTCAAACATAGGTGAATATTTGGAAGTGGATAAAGTTGCAGAGATACTACAAGAGTATCACAACTTGCTTCCCACCAAGTTCTCTGATTTGAAAGGGATAGTAGGGGATATGGGCATCATGGATATCACTCTAAAGCTAGATGTGAAGTCTGTGAAGCAAAACCCCTACTGGTTGAATCTCAAGTATAAGAAAATGTGTGTGTAAAATTAAATAATATGCTTGGAGCTGGGATTATTAAACCTGTCGCGGAATTAGACTGGGTTAGTGCCATGGTGGTTTAGGGAAAGAAGACACAGGGTGAGATTCAGATATGCATACACTTAGGAAATTGAATGATGCTTGTGTCCATGATCCGTTTCCTACGCCATTCACAAATGAAGTACTGGAAAATGTTTGAGGTCAGGAAGCCTATTCGTTTACTGATGGGTTCTCAAAACACCATTAAATCAAGATCAAGCTAGAGGATAGAAGTAAGACCACCTTGGGTAGAGGATAGAAGTAAGACCACCTTCTCTATTGAATAGGTTTGTTTTTAGTATATAGTTATACCTTTTGGACTTAAGAATGCCTTTGCAATATTCTCTAGGGAGGTAGTCACAGCCTTCAAGGAGTTTATTCACAATTGTTTTGGAAGTTTACTTTGATGAATGAACTGTGTTTGGGCTTCATGTTGAATACATGTTGAAGATATCCAATATCGCTTAATTTGAAGAAATGCATATTTTGCATACCATATGTGATACTGTTGGTTCATGTAGTCTATATGTAGGGGTTGAAGGTAAACCTTGCCAGCATTTTTATAATTATTAACTTGGATCCTCCCCAAAATGTCAAGCAAGCTGGGTCACACATAGTATTACAATAAATTTATCAAGGAATATGCGCAGATCATTGCAGCCATGGAAATATTGCTGAAAAAGGATGCGAAATTTTGATGGGATGATGATTTCCATAAGAGTCTAGATGTTTTGAAAGAAAAAATTGTCACCACGCCCATCTTAGTGTTCCTCAATTGGAAGAAGGAGTTCCATGTACATATAGATACATCTTGCATAACACTAGGAGTTGTGCTAACGCAACTAGGCAAAGGTGAGTGCAAAGGACTATCAATGGTGTATGCGCTGTAGAAATTCATGGACTACTTTTTGGGTGTGCACTTCAAGATGTACACAGACCATTATTGTTTGAAGTACATGGTCAACAAGTCTATGTTGTGAGGGAAAATATGTAGATGGTTACTGCTCTTTCAGGAATATGACTTTGAGGTCATTATGAAGCTAAGGTGATTGAATGCTAGACTAGAACACCTCTCGGAGATTGAGACAGGTGATGAACCTACGAATCTAGAGGAAGGACTACCTGATGCACATCTCTTTATTTTTCATGTTGCAGATGACCATTTTGTTGATATAATCTAGTTCTTATCCACAGGTAGAGATGTTGAAAGGTGTTCCATGCAAAAAAAGAAAGGGTTGGTGGTTTGGGCCACATATTTCTATGTTATCGTCGAACATGTATATAAAATGGGATCTGATGAAATATTGCGAAGGTATGTCTCGAAGTATGAACCACAAAGTATCCTCACTAAAGCAGACGGAGGAGTTGCGGGAGGACATTATATAGGAAAACAAACTGTGAAGAAGATTTTACGAGCTGGACTATAGTGGCAGAGTATGCATAAATATTCCAAGGCTTAGTGCAGGGCATTTGACGTCTATCAAAGAATGGGTAGACCATCTTGAAGAGATGAATTTACCATGAATTTGAAAGTTTCATTGAAAACATTTGATAAGCAAGCAATAGACTTCGTGGGACCAATTCGGCCACTAGGAAAGAAGAAAGGAGCCAAATACATCATTATAATGACTGAATATTTAACCAGGTGGGAAAAGACACAACCTGTAATGGAATATAGCACAATTGCAATTGCAAATTTTATTTTTTAATACATCCTGTCCCGATTTGGCTTCCATAAGATCTTGATGAGAGATGGAGGTTTGCACTTCTTAAAAGAAAAAATTTCCTCTTTGCTCGAAGAGTTCCATATGTATCACTAAAAGAGTATGCCATATAATCCTGAAGTGAATGACACAATAGAAGAATTTAACAAAATCCTGGAGAATGCTTTAACAAATATTTGCAATGCGAAGAGAAATTATTGGGATGTGCGAATACCAGTTGCTTTATGGGTGCATAGAAAAACCTGCAAGAAGTGTACGAGACAAATGTTGTTCAATATGGTTTATGGATAACAAGTTGTAATGATGATGGACTACATAGTGCCCATTTTTTAGATTTTTACAGTTACAGACATGGCTGATCAGGATACCATGGAAGGAAACCTCATGTAGCTAGTTGAGTTGGAGGAAAATTACTTCTTGGTGGTTTCTCATTAGTAGCTATAGAAGGATTGTGAAAATGCATGGCATGACTACCATATCAAACATTGCACCTTCAAGAACGATGATTTGGTATTGTTGTATGAGAGCAATTTCATAAATTTTTCAGGGAAGTTCCAAATGCATTGGCTAGGTCCATATGTTATTAAGGAGGTTACAAATGGAGGTGCAGTTCAGCTCATAAAGAGGAACTAGGAATTGTTTCCAGGAAAGGTCAATAGGAGCCAATTAAAGTTGTAATAATGTGATCTTGCCACTATGCAATGACTTTATGGAGGTGGGATAATCATAGTGCTTCAGTCAGCTGCAAGGGAGCATGGGACTATAAACTACTATATCAAAAGTAAGGTTGGGTGAAGTCATTGGGGTGAACAGCAAATCATGGGCAGGCATCGAGGAGTGCTATGGCAAAGGTGTTACACTATGATGGCAGGTCCTGCATAGCCTAGCCAAAAGGTGACCATTGCAGGCATTGTAGCTGATTGGATAGTGATTCTTTCATTAAAGGGAGTGGGTGGGTGGGGGAGCATTTAAGATGCATATCTTTGGAAATTTTTCATTAAAAAGAAATTAATGGCAAGGCATTGGAGGGAATAGACATATTTGAATTAAAATTAAGCTATAAATATGGCATCTCGCTCCATATTTGAACACTTTGCTTCCTGAGAGTTTTCCTTAATTTGTTGCACCTTCGCTTGTGTCCAAAGCAGTGTTGTTGTCTGATAATGATTGAGAAAGAATTAGGGTGTAGATTTCATAGCAAAGATTCACAAATTTGACCGATTGGGAGCAAGAGACATTCATTGAGCAAATGAATGGAATGAGAACAGAGAAAAAGATATCCCAACTTGTACCTATGGGGATCCCTAATATAATGCTTAGGTTTTTGAGGCCTAAGCCATCTGCTTCCACAATGGGAGATAAGAAGCAGAAGAAGCCTCAACAAGAATTGGTGCAACAATCACCGTAGAAAATTCCAAAATAAATCCACCAAAAGGGAAAGATGAATAGGTCTAAAAAACCGACAGAACCCCTCAAACTAGATGTGGAAGATTTAGATGGAGGAATAAACGAGATTGATGTCGAGGGGGCTGAGCTAATAGCTCGGCTACTACCATATATACCCCCAACAAAAGCCATGGCTAAAGTGCCCAAAGACTCAAGTCCTACAAAGTTCATGGTCTGTACACCTTTGTTGCTAAACAATGTGTTATTTGAGGGAAATTTGTTGGCCTGGATACCATACATGAAAATCGACAATTGGGACCTAGGTGACCATGAGAGGCTTCCACAGTTGGCACTGAGTAAGTACTTAAAGAAGGTCTACTATGAAAAATTGAATGGCATGTGGCTTGAGTTGATGAAATGGGTGGTTGGCGTTGGGTGCTTGATGCCGCTACATATGTTGTGGGTGCCAAATTTCAGTTGTACCACTCTTAATGTAGTATGCGTGCACCAATTGTTGACCCTCATGCACGATGGTTGCCTCTATTTGGGAGGGCCCATCACTATCACTGATATGACTATCCACATAATAACATTGTTGCCATACTGAGTGGGCCTTGTGAAGGCATTTGCAAGAATATCGCAGGAGAAAAGGTTGGTGGACCAAATGAAGAGTGATTTTGGTTTAGTAAATAAGTCACACAGGTATTCCATTCAATCAATCTTAGATGGCGCAGTGCAGTCTGCTACACAAATTTTGGTTGGAAAAATCATGCTGAAGTGCCACATGGATGAAGTTCCAATACAAGTAGTTTCTTTGGCGTCGTAGTGCGCCAAGGGAGTCTAATACAACTAGGCTCAATACATTTTTAATGAAGTTTTGGAGTACTATAGAGAAGCCGAGGATGAGGGAAAGGCATTAAACTATGCATGGTTGTTGTTGTTGATCGTGTTGGTGCTCTGTAGGATGACTGAAGAGAGTGAGTTCACTTAGAAGGACTCAGATCTACTTGAGGCTGTGAGGTTTGCTTCGTTGTGGGCTATCAATTACCTTACATGAGTTATGGAGACCAAGATATTTTGGGTCTTCTTTGAGTCAAAGATGAGAATGGTGATTAACTCGTGGCCAAGGTTATTGCCAAGTTTGCACGCGAAATACCTCAATGTCACAGATTTTAAGGATGATTTCCATAATTTTCACATTCTAGCAAAGAAATATGCCAATGGAAGATGGCACAATTTTCCATACTTAGTCACCGAGGATTATATTCTAGGAGGTGTCAGGAAATGGCCAAGTGATTGGTTGACCCCCTCTAATTTCGGTGTAGGAACTAGTAAGGCTACTGACGATGAAGTAGCGCAGACCACAGAAATGACAACAACAAAAAAGAAGAAGGAAGCACATAAGGCTTCTGCTAAATTAAAGGTTGTGGCTCGAGAAAAGGCCATGTATGACAAAGAAGTGACTACTAAGGGAAAAGAAGCAACAAAAGGAAAGACTACGTTGTAGGCCACCATTGACCTTGGTGAGTAAGGAAACTAGTGCATGGACATGGAGGAAGAGATAGAGAGAGAAGAGGAACGGGGCACTAGCTTGGATTCCCCCTCCATTATCAAGAAGAGGTCGAAAAGGAGTTCAAACGGTCCATGCAAGAAGTAAAAATTAGATAACTCGGTCAGTGCGACGCCTTTGGTCCTCATGGAGGGGGACCTAGATGAAATTGGGGATGTGCTCCATGATACAACGATGGAACTTTATTGACACTTTGAAGAGAACTATTAACAAACAATAGGTAAGGTATAGTAGGGCGTGTGTATTACAAGTCCAAATAGGTCTCACTCAAGTCAGCATGGGAGAGGCAAGGGTGAATCCAGAGAGCATAAAACAAGCGAACAGGTTGACATTAGAGGCATATTTACCTTGGATCTTTGCATAGTTCAGTTTCCAAAGGGTTCCCTCTGTGTCAAATCTGCCTAAGCTAGGGCGCACCTACTACACATTAAGGTCTTGAATCTAAATTTGGCAGTGCTTCCTATTCGCACTCTACATGAGCTACATCAAGGTGTGTGAAATGAGCTCAGAATTCAAGAACAACATGTAGTGTTAATCGTCGACAAGGAAAAAGCTAATAATCACCATATCTTTGAGGAAAAGGCATAGGTCACCATAAGGAATAGGTCCTCAAGGAAAAGGAGGAGGTAATGACATGAAGTCAGCAGATCGAAGTAGCAATAGCATAGGCCTGTAATGAGCTTCCTGAGCTCCAAATTCCAGTAGAAACGACCCTTGTGTAAAAGATTCAGAAGCTAGCTACTGCAGTAAAGGAGTCGAAGGAGAAAATCAATAAAGTTAGATTTGAGATGTAGTTGTAGATATTTGAGCTACAACTTGAGTTGCAACCAACTACTCCTCTAGAAGTTAGAGATTAATGTGAAGCTACCGTTAAAGAAGAGATCGCCACTTCCAAAGATGAAGTCAAGGGCTGCACTAAGTTGTTCGAATAGGCCATGGAAATGTGGACCTCACTACAGGAGGATCCAACTTTGTAGATGATTCAAGCATATAACAGAGAGAAGCATAAATAGTTCAATGAAATCAGGTCAACCACACAAACCTTAGCACTAGAGAAAAGGTTTACCTGATTGCAGGAGGGCAAGCTCATCTAGATTGAAATTGATGAGCTACAGTGCAAAGAAGCAATAATATATTCAAGGACACAACCTTGGGCAGATGAGGCTAGTGAGTTGGCATTGTCTATAGAGGGCAAGCTAAAGGTCATGTAGCACACATGAAGAATAGTGGGCCTTGCAGTCGAAGACCCAACCACAGACAAATTGGTTGAAGAAGTCTGTCAAGCTACTGCACACAAGAAAACAGACCTACAAGTGTTGAAGATTGAATTCAGTGAGCTAAAGACAAAGATCGAGGAACCACCAGGAGAGTGACTTGAGAATGAGTCATGACTTTATGGTTGGGTTCAATTGGGACAGGGTTCCCTGGGGTTAATTTTGTGATAATTTTTGTTATCTATGTAAACTCTCTAAATTTTGAGGAGCAGATCGTGAAGGTCATATTAGTCAAATGGGATTTAGGAATTTTGAAGCCCCTTAATATGTTAGAAGATGATATGTTTTGTGACCTGGAAATGGTTTGCGAACCGTGGTATTGTAAAGAAATATGCTATAAAAAGGAATCATAGCAAGTCATGGGGGGTAATCAATCATTGAAGATCTATGTATGGGAAAGTAATCTAAGTCAGAAGAGTTTGTTTTTTGTACTTAGGCAAAGGGGAAGGCTCCTGCAGCTATGTGCATGGAGACCTTGGTAAGTCCACAGTTGAGTGCGTGGGCCTCTACAATTGGGTGCATAGGTAAGAAAGAGTCTATAACATAAGCATTAAACATAATAAAGGCTATTTTTGGAGCAATATTTGTTTATCTGTGTGTTTGTGTTACTTTTGCATTTACTGTAAATTTGCTTTGTTTATTTCAAATATCATAAGAAAAAATTATTAGATGCATGACATTGGTAGATCTGTTACTTTATGTGATGTTATAATTGTTTAAAGCAATTAGCAGACAGTTAGAAGTTCTTATCGGTAAGTTACCATAATTTATGCATTTTCAAGGGTTATGATTCGTGAAGTTTGGAACAAAGCCCTAAAAGTACTAGAAACCCATCACATAGACCTATGGATGCAGAAAAATGGTTTTGTCATCCCCCAATACCACCTCGGGTGATATTGTAGGCTCCGCTACATAGGTTGTTGCCGAAAGGGCCCGTATTGTAGGATTTTGGTGGTTGGTAAAACTAACTTTGAACCTTGGTCGAGACCCCTCCAATCCAACAAAATTCCCTTCAAATGTGTAAGTGATAAGCCCATAGGAAATGTGATATAAGGGGATGTAATTCCTCTCACAGAAGCCTAAGAAGGAAACTATGTGCCTCAACAGGTCTACTCTACCTTCACCATTGTATTTCATTCGTTGCAAGTCATCATTGACATCCTTCAACACTCTGAAATCATGTACATGAGAATAGCACACCAGAGTTGAGATTGTAATGTAAGTCATGAATGATGTGCAGATATTCAAAACACACTTTGAGGGATTCTCTTTTCATCTAGTCCTCCTTATAGCACTAAAAATGTTGATGGTGCTATACCTACCAACATGTCAAGGGATTTCCCCTGTAAGAAGTCCAAACTAGACCTTAGACCATTTGGAGTAGGAGTCCTAGTAGTGGTTAGTAAATTTTTTCTTTTAACTATGATAGCGTGTAGAGGTAAGTGTGATAACTTTATTGGAAGCAAGTATGTGACCTTGCAGCGAGTCAAGTGAGATGCATGGGGGTTCTGACACATGGAGGTGAAAATAAGTGTGTCCCTTAGAAGCATGTAATAGTACGCAGCCTGAAAGGAATACATGAGTGAAATGACATCATAGGCTTGAAGGGGAATAGTCCAAAGTCCAAAGTGTTGAGTTAGCACAAAAACACATTTTCAACAATATTCATACAATCACATACAAGATACTTCATACTCAAATGCATAAGTTAAATAACATACATTACTAAAGTAATGAGAATAGTCAAACTACAATAAAAACATATGCATGAAGACGTGTTGGTTCAGTTATATTATCATGTGAGAGTTCCATCCATACATACACCATTGACAACAACTAGCCCCAATACTGGAACATTACAATCAACATCGCCTTCTACTCTAGAGATATGTACTTGCTCTACACTGTGGAGAAGTCAAGGCTCATCATAATACTCTTTCAGCCTTCTCTAAGCAATGCCTAGCCAAAATCTTGGCTCCCAAAATCCTCTACTATGAGTTATGAGGTTCTATATATAGAAAAGGATGGGATGACCCGAGACATTCCCCTTTGACTCTTGGACTACTGTCATGACTCTTCACATTAAACATTGGTTGTTTAAATTCTACTGATGACACTTGGAATTTCACTTAAAATATATTTACAAATAATAATACAATTTCCACATATACCCATGTGGAAAAAAATGGGTTTGGGTTAGCCTAACAAGATAAACAACATCACTCGGGGTCTTGGGGAAATATCAACTCAACATCATCCTCTTGATGGTCTTCAGTGACGAACTGATACTGAGCCTGGTACTGTGCTATCATGTCCTTGTACTATTTGGTGATTTCTTTGTCAAAGAAGAATATTGCCTCCATGGCTTCCAAGTATATGGTTATGAAACGTCTATCTAACTCATCCTGGAGCATGCATGGTATTGTTATGAGTGTTTCTAGGCCATTGATGTACTTCCGCATGTTCTCTGTGCTCAACTTTATTGCATCACTAGTGGCCTCATGCATAAATTTCTCTATGGACCTGTCAACCTCCAGAAGGACTTGGTTCTTCTTCATGGCTTCAGTGAGGGTTACAATAGAAGAGATCCTGTGTATCCTCACTACGACATCTAGACTCCTAAACAACCATGCATAGCAAGCCTTAATGTTAGTGACAAGTAGAGGGAGCTTCTCATAGTTCCATATCAACATCAGAATCCTAGCTTTGCCTAGCTCTGCCTGTGGCATCATCATCTCCTACAAGTAAAGTAAGGCTCCCTTGTAACTGAATGTCCATTCCCGTACATGCGTAATAACATCGTGGATGGATTTAAGAGTTTGGGCTATCTTTGCGCACTGCTGCTAAAAATTGTACAGATGGAAAATTGCCTTGTGCAGGGTGCCAAACCTGCCATACATTGCTTTCATGGTGATCTCAAAAGTTGATACTCCAGTAAGTATCACTTTCTTCATTTCTACTATAGCACATCCTACAAATTTCTTTATTCTCTATCTAGCATCTTGCAAGTCTTTTTCCATTTGATCATTCTATGCTATCAAGAACTTGACAGTTGAATCGGTGGCTTCTAGATATGACTTAGAAGCATCAACCATGATAGTTGGATGTCTTCTAACATCTGCAATAATAACCCTTTTCTCTATGTGCGTAGGTTATGCATGATCATTCAGGAGATTATTTATTTTCACCCATACAATCCTTTTTCGTGACTCATCAAATGACAGATTGAACAAATCCATCTTTGTCATTAACTAAAATTATAAGTGTAGACATAAACAAATTCCTCTAGCATGATAATGGGTCTAGCCACAGCTGATACATTCTATGGAATATTTTCTTAGGTTAGAACCAAATAAGTGGGTCGTCCTCTTAGTACACTTATCGCATTTGATGATTTCCTTGGTTGATCTCTCCAAATATCTCTCCCTTCCTTCTTCAAACACCTGAAACAAGTAAACAATAGAAAACAACAACCATGATAATAGACAAATTCTAATTATGCCTACTTAACATGTTAAGAAACATTAAGCCATGAATACGTAAGATGACAAAACATGTAGGAAATCAATTGATAGTTTCATATATATATTGAATCAAGAAGATATTACAACCATTGTCTTGACGTTTCCATTCTCCTCTGACAGGACCAGGTTCCCACATACTTCTGCTAGCATTCCATGATAGCATCAGCAACAATAGTTTTAAGGCTCTTCCCTTTAGGCTTCACTCCAAACCAAATCACACTTTTCCCTCACATAACTAGAGAGCTACAACTATGAATAGCTTGTTGTTTACTCCAAACTTAATTAGCACTAGCACATCAATATTAACACTCACTTGTGTTTGGGAAATAGGGAGGTTTATATAGGATGAATGGATTGGAGATGGATCCTCTTGTCATGGGAGAAGGTCTTATCGCTTGAGGTGGTTCCATCATTATAGGGGAAAGGCGCCCAAACTGACATCCTTGACCCCATCCCATTGAACCATTTAGGAGAGTTCCTTTACAAAGCATCTAGAGCTAGAAGCTTTGGCTTTTTATTTTGAAAAATTCCCATAAGAGGACTGATGTGACTGGAACAAAGTTCAGTCACTCCAGTCAGTGACAGGGATAGTGCTAATCCCTACATATCAGTGGGAGGAAGACAAGGTTCATTAATGTCAATCTTGTTAACTAGGAAAAACAGATGTTTCAAGGGAAATGGTGGAAAAGGGAATTGATTTTCCCATGAAGAGGGACATAATGGGAGTTTCTTCATGGAGGGAAAGCATGTAGGGTTCACTGTAGAGGTCCACTAGGATCAAGGAACGGGGAGTAGAGCGAGAGTGACAAAATTTTGTGTAACAATCTCCGGATCATCATCAAGGAGGAAAAATTCAGCTTGTTCACTTAGGACTGGTTCTAATTCTAGAGGTGGCAGAGACTATGGGGTGACCTCATATGCTCTTGACATGAGGTTGGTGTTTTGGTCCTATGGATCCTATTCCAATTCAATATTTGTTGCTTCAACCATCTGCTCAATCTACGAAGCAAGTACCAAAACCTTCACCCGCTCACCCTCTTCTTCATTTGTTCGATGCTCTAATTCCTTAACATGTATAGACAAAACTTTATCTATCAGTGGGCCTTGCATTTCCTCTTGTTCCTGTCCCTTCTTCTCTTCCTTTTCTCTCCTCCTGATCTCTTACTCTGGTTTTTAGCTTCTTTTTTGTTTCCTGTAACTTCCTCTATCCATCTTCCAACCTTTTATTCTCTCTCTTCCTCCATTCTACTCTCCTTCCGCATTGTCACCTCTTTGCCTCTATTTCCAAATCTAATTTATCAATAAGAGGATCTTCTCTAAAATTATATATTTTCTCATCCTCTGAACTCCTCAAAATATTCCTCTTTTCTTTGTCTTGCATCAGTTTGCTACTCGCTATTGTTTTTTTTGTTTCATCCTATTTTGTTGCTACCTATAGTGTTTCTTTCTATTCTATAGCCATGATGATCGGTTCATTAGGCCTAGAGGAGTTGTATCAATGCTTCCAAGGGTCTTCCTCTGGCCAACGACATGCCCCATGGATCCACGTATATTGCACCTTCACACCATGGTTCTTTCATATGCAATGAGGATCATATAGATTTAAACTCTTGGTGCTAAAGTCAAACTTCTTCAAGTCCTTGTCCTCGACATCCACATCCTTCAACCTCTAGATCTCATACAATGTAATTCACAAAAGAAGAGAATGCCATGGTGCCTTGTTCCTCCTCTGTAGTCCTATTGATAACCCTATGGAGATGTGAAATGAAACCTCTTGCATGAATAACTTATTCATGGAAAACCTTGGTAGCACATTCGGAGGCTTCTCTTTGCCAAACATCCTTATGAAGGTGCCACCAAGTGAGGCATACCAATTTGAAATTTCAATCAATGTCTGCGCTGCTTATTGGGACATGCATGGTGAATCCTGTTCAAATATCATCTTGTAAACAAGGGTGATGAAGTCGAAAATAACCTCACCATGACTCCTTGGTAGCTACACTCAGAGAGAAACTTGCAATAGAATTTCATAGAATTATCTAATGGTGTCCATGTCCAACCCATGCCAGGGAACTGCTCCCAGACGTAGATTGTATCAAGTAGGTACACATAAATAAATAATATTTCTTGCTCATTATTAGGCAGATTATGGGCAATAGAAACATCCACTTTCAACAAAAGAGCCAACATGCCTGACCAGTTGAATAACCCTCCTTCATTTGTCAGTTGATCCTATATAGCCACCCGACTCTACGGAAAGGTGTCTGTGCTCTCTTGACCATACAAGTGGAATTAAAAGATGACCAAAATTAGCTATGCCTTCTTGAGTGACTAAGTCTTGTAGGCCTTATTGGGTGTCATTGCGAAATTTGATGGGTCTTTTACCCAATGCTAGATGATGTCTCTAGTTTTCACATTATTGTTAGGAGTATATAAGAATGTGTTGATGTGGTTCACCAGCTCTCACTAGTGATCCAAAATGGATCCAATTTGGCCTTTGGATCAAAGTCCTGAAACTCAGTTGAGAGTGGGATCGAGTCAAAGTGCTCGATGAGATAATTCCAATGGTGTGAACAACATGAAAAACCGAGTTCAGAAGAAGAATTTAAGGCTAGTCAAATTTTCAAGGCAAAATAGGGCAAAAGAGTCAAAGTCAAAGTCAAAGTCAAAGTCAAATAGTCAAAGTCAACAGTCAACCCAGGGTGATGTCAGTAGGACACATGTCATCTTGAGAATGCGCCATATGTCCAGGATTATATCAACAGAGGTTGATGATGTGTCATAGTTTGATTGGTTGAAATGAGCCAATCTGGTGCCAACACATGGCAACCTAGATTTGCCCAATGTTGGCATCAATCCAAAATTTTTGGGGGTCATGGAGGATTGATCCACTGACCTCCCGAAAAGGCTGAGACTTTGATGGATTCCACTAACTAGATGAGCTACTATGTCACTTGGTTAGTGGAGGTGTGGATATAATATTTATTATGGTTAGTTGCTGACTTCTGGAAAAGGGTTGGATGGTCGGGGTCAACCGGATGACCCCCGCTCCCTTAAGAATTTGATGTTATCGTTAAACACCGAATTGAAACCATAGTCGCAAGCATATATATGTGTAAACATATGCTCAAAAATATCCCACATGCATGGTGGTATTATATATCATATATATATATATTATATATATATATTATATATATATATATCTATATCTATATATATATAAATATATATATATATATATATATATATCATATATATATATATATATATATATAGTAACTATGATCAACGGAATAAGGCGGAAGGGCCGAGCACTGGCTTCGAACCGCCAACCTTCCAAAACACATATAAAGAATGATTTCACACAAGTCCACTAGCCAACATACCATATGGTCGAGTTTGGTATTCAAGCTACCCAATTCTTTTATATTTTTATGCACGTGTTGAACCCGTAACACCACTAGCGCACTTTTCAAACTGGTTTTTGTAGGCAGAGGTGTTTTTGTGCAACGGAAAGGAGGTTTTTATAGGTCGGTTTTACACTCATTTGACTTTTAATTTCAAGCTTGACGTAGTGGTGATGTTCATTTTATCATCTAAGACTCTCTTTTTGAGCTCATGCCTATAACAACATATTGAAGAAAAATAAAGAGGTCAACACTAGAAGTGAAAGGACTAGGAGATGTAGCCAGAAAGTATGGTGAACTTCTTTATTAAATTTGGTTGTGTTGATGTGTTTAAATGTGTCTTCAAATTGTTTTTTTGTTTACGTTATTCACAATCTTTTCAATTCATTGCAATAAGAAACATAACATAATTCACACATAGTCTAGAATGCATTTTTCATTTATGGATCGAGTGGTATCGGAAAAACAAGGTTTTTAAGGTTTGACAAGTTTGTGTGAAGATTTGGATGCTTACTAGGTTGGGGCTCAAATGAGATGAAGGAGAGCTTGTTGAGGCGAACCCAGAGATTGGAAGGGTCTTTTCACAAAGAAGGATGGCAGATGAAACTCCACTTGCGTCAGAATCCAAATTCTTGGATAGTTTCATGATGATATGTGCCATGGTGGAAGAGATGTACCATGAGTTTAAAAATGGGTAAAGGTGAAGGCACTTCATCACCTAAACCAAAAAAAGGAGCAGAGGAACCTTTTCTTTTTATTCCTCCAGATAAAGAAGATAAAGGAAAGGGAGAAAATCCTCCTTCATCTCGTCCATCAACACCATCATCGTCATCATCCTCTTCTTCTCATAAAACTAGTTCTTCTAAGAAGAAGAAAAAGAAAGCCTCTTTGATCAAATTAGATGTAAAATTTGATTTTCCAACTTATGATGGAGAACTTAATGCTCAAAAACTTGATAATTGGATAAGGAAAATTGATGTATATTGTAGGGTACAGAAAGTTGATTTAGAAAGAAATAAGATCCAGCTTGCTAGCCTTCAACCTGGAGGAACCACACTTGTATGGTGGGAAGGCAAGACACAAGAAAATCACCAAAAGCATGGCAAAATCATTTCAACTCAGAACGAATTTGTTTCTGCTATTAAAAAGCAATTTTATCCATTGGCTTATATGGAGCAAGAAACTATGAGTTGGCAAACACTACATCTATTAAAAGGTCAAAGTGTTCAAACTTATACTCAAGAATTTCGTAAGAGAGATTTAACACTAGGCATTTCATTGGACTCACCAAAGAGATTGTTGAAATACATAGGTGGTCTTCGTAGTTATTTGAGGCATATTGTACTTATGTTTAATCCAAGTAGCTTAGATGATGTATCTGTTCAAGCAACTCATCTAGAAGTTAGAGGTCAAAATGTAACCTCAGATGTTGGGAAATCATCTAAACCGATTGAAAGCAAGAATAAAGGCAAGAAGAAACTTAAGTAGAAGGATAAGTAAACAAACACTGTGAAGAAAGACAAATGTTCATGCACTCATTGTAAGAAAGAAGGACATGATGAGGCACAATGTTTGTATTTGCATCCGAAATTGAAGCGTAAGAAGTTTGGAGGTAAAGAGCAAAAGATTGTTGTTGTTATTTAAAAGGACTTGGGATTAGATTTAGGTAACGAAACAATGGTTACAAATATAGGTATAAAAGGTTATCAGCTCTAGAGAATGAATAAATAAGGAAATAGGTACAGGAGTTACTCGATCAAGGGCTTATTCAATCAAGCACATCACTGTGTGGACCACCTATTGTATTAGTGCGAAAAAAATTTGGTTCGTGGATAATGTGCATTGATTTTAGAGCATTAAGTAAAATCACAATAAATAATTGTTATCCTCTTCCTCGTATTGATGATTTGTCAAATTAGTTAAAGGATGTAGTTTAATTCTCTAAATTGGACTTGCGAAGCGACTACCATCAGATTAGAGTTGCAAAATAGGATGTGTGGAAGACTGCTTTCAAAATGAAGCAAGGACTCTATGAATGGATGGCTATGCCTTTTGGCTTAACTAACTCTCTAGCTACATTCATGCGAGTCATGAATGATCTATTTAGACCATTCATTGATGATTTTGTAAAAGTCTATGTAGATGATATTCTTGTTTTTAGTAGAACATGGGATGAACATGTAAAGCATGTAAAGAAGATTTCAGATGTTTTAAAAAGAGAAAATCTCTATGTAAAACTGTCAAAATGTAAATTTGGTAGGACATATTTAAATTATTTGGGTTATATTGTAGGGGGTGGTGAATTGAAGATAGATCCCTCTAAGGTCAAAGTCATTGTAAATTGGCCTAAGCCCAATATTGTTATACTACTACAGAAGTTAGAAGTTTCTTAGGGGCACACAATATTGGAGAAAGTTTATTGCTCACTTTTCTTTGATTGTAGCTCCTTTACATGCTTTGATAAGTGCGAAACATGTTTCGAAGTGGACAGGAAAACAATAGAAATCCTCCGATACATTATAAAAAAGGATCAGTACAATGCCAGTACTAGCACTGCCAGAGATTCAACATCCATTTGAGATCGAGACAGATGTGAGTGAATATGCCATGGGGGCCATGTTGATATAGCATAGAAAGCCTATATGCTTTCATTCTGAGACATTCATATCTGCAGTAGTGAACTATCCTAAATATGATAAAGAATTATATGCATTAGTTCAAAGTGTTAAAAAGTGGAAACATTACATAATGGATAAATAAACAATGAAGCATACAGATCATCAACCACATAAATATTTACACTCACAAACTAAATTGCAACAATCACGACATTACAGGTGGATGGGTTTTTTGTAGAAATTTCATCTTGTTATCAGATATAATAAGCGCATACATAATAAGGTTGTGGACATGTTATCAAGACCAATCATAAATGCATCCACAATACTTAAGCATAATTCAGTAATTCATGAAAGTTACATTGAAAAATATGCTCAAGACATAGATTTTAAGGATGTATATGGAACTTTAAGTCATGGAAAGCAGGTAGAAGAACTGGATTTTAAGGATGTATATGCAACTTTAAGTCATGGAAAGAGTTAATATAATTCAAGAGGCAGATACTTATCTTATATCAGGTCATTTTGGTGTAAGTAAAGCAATTGCACAATTACAAATATTCTGTTGTTGGCCACGAATGAATGAGATAATTTCTAAACGACACACTATGTGGGTTACAAGAAAGTGAAGTAATAGAAAATTAGGCTTGTATACTCCATTACCAATTCCTTCTCGTCCTTGGGAAAATTTTTCAATGGATTTTGTTTGGGGATTACCAAAATATAGAAAGGCTCATGATTATTTGTATGTAGTTGTGGATAGGTTCAGTAAAATGTGTATTTTGACACCATGTAATAAACAAATCACATCTCAACAAAATGCAAAGTTGTTCTTTCAAAATGTATGGCTTCATTTTGGGTTACCCACTTCTATTGTATGCCATCAAGATTCTTGATTTGTAGGGAAATTTTGGTTAAGTCTATGGGATTTAATGGACACAAAGTTAAAGAAGAGCATGACATTTCATCCACAAATAGATGGTCAGATAGAAGTACTCAACAGGACAATGATATAGTTACTTCGAGAATATTGCACGAAGCATCCCAAACTTTAGGATGAGCATTTCTGTTATGTGGAGCATGCTTACAACCATGTAAAACATTCTTCTACTCAGAGATCTCCTTTTGAGACTTGTTTTAGTTTTACACCAAAGTCACCCTTGGATTTTGTCTTTAGTAAAGACATAGCAGTTGATGGAAATAGTGATGTGAACAAAGCGACCAAGCTCATTGAACAAATCCAGGAAATTCAATAGGAAATACACGAACATCTAGAAGGAAGTTAAGAAAAGTATAAAGCGTGACATGACAAGCATCGAGTTGAGCATAGTTTTCAAGTTGGTGATCAACTCTAGTTGTACATAAATAAATAAAGACTACAAGGGGAATGTAAAAAGTTGAGCTAATTAGATATGGTCCTTTCAATTTCTAAAATTGGTGAAAATGCTTTCCGCCTAGACCTACCAACTTATATGTAGATATATTATGTCGTAAATGTTGAAAACTTGAGATTGTATGAACCTTCATTGATTGAAGATCCTGAAGAGCAAGTTCAGATACCTTCCCTTGAAGAACTTTTGCCCAAGTATCTTAATGAGCTACAGGAGGACACAGTTCTTGACAGGAGGATAAGGACTTCGTGACGAGGAAATGTTGAGTATATTCGAGTTGGACTCAAAGCTACAAATCCAAGTAAAGCATGATGGATATAGATTGGAAAAGTGAAGGAACTTTATGTTAAAATTTCTGTTTTCCCACCCCAGTTTTCAGTTTCTCCTTATTTCTCCCATGTAGTTAAATGTCCTTTCCCATAACCATACATTCAACAAGCTAAAAAAAAATAAATTTTACTGAAAACACAAATTCTGGAAAATTTACAGAATGCTGGAAATTGCAGAAATAAAAATCAACAGTAATAAACAACCATTAAAACACATTAAAACACTGATATTTTTGGTCAATGTGACCCTGGAAAAACCCCCTCCAACTCTTGGGGAAAACTAGTTTGAGAGATCTTCTTTATTTCTGAAAAAATCCTTTTTACAGGAAGAAAATATTCAGCAAAAATCAGCAAGCAAACTTTTACAACTTATCTGAGCCTTGCTAAAAAACTGCCCTGTTGAAACTTCGCTGTTGTTACTCCGCTGCTGATACTCCGCAGCTCACTGTCCAGTAATCTCCCTTGCTCTCTTGCTCTCCTTCTCTCAATCTGCTCATGAAAGAATTGAATCGAATGTGATCTTTTCCTCCTTTTCCTCCCTTAATATAACTCCAAATGACTTTTGGCTGATCCAAGTGACTTTTGGGTGATCCCTAAATCCAATGGCTGAAATAGATTTAGATCAATGGCTGAGATTAAATGCACATTTAAATCTCACTTTCTATTTTTTAATTCACCCCACTTTAATAAAGACCCACTTAGTCATTTATTTCCAAACTCACTTTTCCTTTCTAATTTTACATTAACTTTATTAAAGTCACTTTAAAATTAGACTTTAGTAACTTTATCACTTAAAGTCACTTTTAAATTAGATTTTAACTTTATAAAAAATTATAAAGTCACTTTAGGAGAAAAATTAAAATCTTTTGGACACTTTTCCCTAGGCCAAAGATCAAAGCCTAAGGGAAACACCTGTCCTCCGGTGCCAAATTTCAACATGATCGTCATCATGGCCTTCCTTTTTGCAGTGATTACAATACGGCCTTTCTCCTTCTTTGGCTATTGCCATCTTCTTCTCCTTTCCTTTCCATTTCTCTTTAGATTTGCCATTGGGAGGTTTGAACGGTGGTTTTTTGGAATGATAATCTCTTTCATTTTTGCCCCTGTTCTCAATATAAATTGCCTTTACGCTGACTGAGTCAATAGTGGTTGGTTCAAACAACAATAATGAATGCCTAATGTAACTATGTAATGAGACAATGTACTTAGTTACAACTTTAGGTGTATCAAGCATAATACCCAAATTCAGTGCTTGCTTTCTAAACTCCTTTGTAAAACTCTGAACATCCTGACCTTTGCCTTGCCTTAAATACTGCCAATTCATTAAAGCTTTTTTCTTGTAACCCAAGGGATAAAATTGTTCCTTTAACACAGAAATAAAATCAAGCCATGAGGAAAAGAGGTTACCCACATTCTTACTGCTTTGCAATTTTCTCTCCCACCAAACGAGAGTGGTGCTGCTCAGCCCTAGAGAGACCAGCTAAATCTGTGCCTCATCCTCCACGATCTGTTGAATTTTGCAGTAGACCTCAATATGCCTAATCCAATTATTAAGATTTTTTGCATTGCTTTCACCATTAGACATGGGAAGATCAAATTTCACATCTAATTTAAAGAAAGGTTTCTTAGATGCATCCCTTGAATTTCTACGATATGGTGGTGAGAGGAAGGAGAACCTTCACTCGGGGAAGGAGAAGGAGGGGGTTATTTTCCACCATTTCCATGCGCTGAACCTTGTTCTTCTGGGCTTCTCTCCTCTACTTTCTCCAGCCTTAAAACCAACTTACTAACATTCTCTGCCATTGAATAGAAGGTCTTGCAGAAATTGCACTCCTCTTCAAGATGAGCTTCATCTTTTGCCATGTTTCTCTTTCGATGTGCATGCCCCACTCCGGGATCAAAATGCTATAATTCCCCTTCGCCTCTTCAGAGTTTGTTTCTTGTTAGCATACAAACATGCAATTCACATCTAAAAAGACCTACTCTAATACCACTTGATCCAGGGATCTTTTGCTTATAGATGTATGAAAAGAATCACATGTAGAAATTGTAGTTTAACATCAAAATTTAATGTGCACAAACAAGAAAGAAGAAGAACACATAAAAGCATGAAAATAAGACAACAAGAGTTGATAATGGAGTTTGTCCAACTTGGACTACGTCTCCGGGCCCTACTCAATCAATGGGGAGGCCCTCATTCATTAAATGGCATGAAAAGAAGAGAATACAATCATAAGTTTACATAAAAGGAGTATTATACCTCCATTCTGAAAAATGGCTGAGAAAAGGAGAACTCAGATGGAGAAATGGATAGCACCACTGTGTCCGTGGCATCGAGAAGGGTAGAAACCATATAAAATTTTCCCAATTCAGACAAAATGACCAATTGCCCCTCCTGCAAGTTGTTACCTCGAACCATGTGCTACAAAATACTCTCCCCTGCGTTGTGCTACATGCATTGGGCTTTATAGTACAAGGCCGCTTAAAAATCGGGGTCTGTTTTGTTTATAATAGAAGTCGTTGCATAAAAGGATCGATGGACGCAGCAAAAACCTCGGAATAACCTTTCTATGTTAAAACAAACAATACACGAAAACATTGAAAATTCCAATTGAAAGCTATAAAGCTAGACTTCAAAATATATCAAATTGGGTCCATAAACCCATCAAGTCCGACCCTCATATCGCAATCGGCATATCACTGGTTCGCTAGTCTTATTAACGAGGTATTACCTACCGTCGATCGTCGATATCGCTGATATTGGCGTATCACATCGGCCCTATCGCATCGGCATATCACATCGCTATGGCCCAGGGTTCTTCACCAATACCTTGGCATACACTGATGCCAATCATTGATGTCGATCATCGACGCCGATGCCAATCGCATGTCGCCTGCCTTAAGTCCTGATATTGCATGCCTGCCTTCCTCTGACCCGATATATCGGAGATCACTAGTCAGAGGTTCCACTGCCCTTGCCTTAAGCCCGCCTTTTGACTTCTTCGATTTCGATTTGCCTTTTAAAGGCTTAAAACTCATTTTTATAAGAAATGCCTCATTTTTCAAAGGAACTAAGGTAAACTCTTTTCACAATAACTTCATCATCCAGACTCGGATTAGAGTGTCGTTCACACCATTGGAATCAAGGTGAAGAGCACTTCGATTTGATGTCAATATACTTGCTTTTCTGCCACTATGAATTTGGAGCTTTTCCATGCCATTGTAGCTAAAGATCCACCTGGATCAAAGCTTATGCTTGATAAGGCGTGTCATCTGTTTCTTTATCTTTTAATCTTTTTGTAACTTTTGCAGTTCTTTAAATTTCCATCTTCGTTGATACATGATTATAGGATCCTCTAAGTGATAAACAACATTTTCATATCGAGAAGGGATCTTACCATCCTAAATTAATATTTTGTGGAATTTTTCGATTACAGAAAAAATGTTATGACTGGACTACATTGTGCAAAATTCAGTATTCTCTGGAACATAAGTTTGTTGTTTATGTTCCAGGTCATACAAATTTGTAGATTTATTGAGATGTCTATTATAGTGATTCAAATGTAGATAAGGAGTTATTTTGTTTGACTTCCCCTTATTGTGTGTGTAGAAATATTCTGATTTACTTTAGGTATTGATGTTGTTGATTTGGTTATGTAATTTTCACTTGTAATTTTCGTCGTTTGAACCGCAACAACTGAGTGTGTATTTACTTCAACTAGATAATCTTCTTCTTGAGTTGTGATATTCATTGGATTGGTATTCATTCCTTTCTCTTCAACTTGAATTTCCACATTTGAATATTTCGACGCTTCCTTCTCAATAAGTTATTGTACATCATTTGTCAATGACTTCTTGTCCTTCTTAAGCTTCTTAATTTGCATTAGTAATTTTTCATTATGGTCTTTAAATCAAGAAACTTCTTCATTTTTGTTACACAAAATATCGTCACCTTGATTATTTGCAGTCAGTATGGGTCTATCATCACTTGTAGTGACCTCCTAAGAAAGTCTCAGACCTCAGCTCTTCAAAATAAGCTTTGGAAATGAGAGAAAGACATCAAAAAACAATGTAACTCTGGTTCGGCACTTTCTCTCACTTTTTCCTACGGGCCTGCACCCTTTTTTCATATTACCTGCGTACTTATACGCTCTGTCTGTAAAGGGGAGGGTGCGTACCCCTGTGAAAGTCAAAAGGCGCAATTTTTATCTTAACAAACTCACTTTGGATTAATTCTAGATGTTTCTAGAAGGAATTTTGACGTGGATTGTTCGCTCCAAGGTGGTTCATGCATCCCAAAAGAGAAGGAGCTAATCCCTTGTTAGGAGGAGCTATCCCTTTGAAGGAGGATTCTATCCCTTTGAAGGAGGACTTAGTAACTTCCCTCCATTGCACTATAAATTGAGGCATTGGGTTAGTTGCTAGGGGGGTTATAAGCTGAACATTTTGAGGGTAAATGCTGATGGAATTGGGACTTCCTAGTTAAACTTGAGAGGAGAGATCACATACCTTTTTGGTTTCATTGGGAAGTGAGTGAAGATTGTCAAAGTAGAGGAGACTTCTTGTTGGACCCTGGGAGGAGCTTGTACAGCGTCAAGGCAAAGGTTGTAAAGTTCTTCTTCTTTTGAATTAATACAATCAGACTCATTTTTCTCAACAAGTATCTCATTTTATTTGTTTCATGGACTCCTTGACTTTCATGTTAAATATGTTTTATG